>OX352772.1:46875444-47081158 GCA_947095535.1 Poecilobothrus nobilitatus
TTGAATAAACAAAATACTTGAAACTACAAAAAAAAGAAAAAAAAATAATAGAGAAGATATTTAATATCAAATATTTTTATCATAAGAACAAAATAATCTTTCTGCACTAATAATATTCTAATATTTTAAATATATGTACATATGTATGTGCATATATTAAAAAAAAAACTTTTTATCTACCTACATTTTAAACTATTTGACATTTTTATTAAGTAGGACAAAAGATCTACAATTTGAATTGCTTATAATGTGCACATCATATCTGATTAAGAATAGATTTAAAAAAAATCTTTAGAATATTTTATAATACATTATTTATTAGTACGAGTTTATCTACACCTACTTTAGTACTATTTTTTTTTTTTTGATTTTAAATAAAACTTACACAAAATGATCTTCATTACCAGTTGGTTTTAAAAATATTTCAGCTTGTATTACACCATTTATTTCACCATCCATTAAAAATATTTCACATGCTAAATTTAATTCATTAATTGCTTCCTTAATAATTGTATAAACGGATTTATCACAAAATATAAATTTTGGTTTTGTAATACGGTACATATGAATAATTTCATCTAAAAAAACAAAAAAAAAAAATAAAAAAATAAAAACACAAAGAAAAGAATTTGATTAGTTAATTAAATTAATGTTTGTATGTATATATATTTTAACACTGGAACTGCAAACTACCGGATTTATTATATAAGTATATACCCTAAATCTAATCTATAAAAAAAAAGCCGCTAAAATGACGTCTTAATTTATGTATTTTTTTTTTTTTTATATAAAAAAAAAATAAAAATATTTTTTTTTTTTTTTTTTTTATAAATAAATAAAATTATAATAATTTCGCAGTACATAAATAAAACATAGAAAAATTTTCGGTAGGGGTTTTATTATTTTGATAAATTTTAAAGTTGATAAGAATATAGGTACCGTATATAATTTTATTATCGTAAATTAGAAGAAAATTTTTAATTTTTATAAATTAAAAATATATATATGTATGTACATATATTAGAAACAAAAGGCTATGATAAGTAATTGTTGTTGTTAGTAAACATTTCTTATATCTTGAAGACCTGCGCTCCGTTGTACATATCCCCTTGTTACATGTACATATTCCCTTGTCAATTTGTTGTTGTCATTTTTCGTGACATAACATGACGTGTAAATTGTTCAGATTTTTTTCCACATCATTATGTTCTCAGCATTAGATGACACTTACTGATTCTATAATGAAGAGTTTACTACGATGTGTGTTCTATACTAAGTTTTATGACTTTTTTGTTATTTTTTTTCCATTTTACTCTTCATATAGTAATATGCTCCGTATATGTGGATACTATAGAACACAAACAGTAATTATTTTCATTAGATTTGCCGCTGTGCTTTGTTGAGTGTTTTAATACTAAATACAATAATTTAATTACTTAACTATATACATAATATATATATTAGTACGAATTTTGTCAATTTGTAATCATTCTCGTTTTTTTTTTTAAATCCGAGACTGTATTAGTTTTTCTAACTAGTTTATTCTAAGCTTTCCGGCACTCAGCTTGTAAATATATTTATTAATTTCCCCTGGATTACATCCTGCTTTAGTATATTTATCTAATTGCATGTTGTATCGTGATCGTTTTACATCAGCGTACAGTCGTATATATAGCGATTTTTTTTCGCATTTCTTAATAATTTATCAGTTTATCGTATATAATTTCTATATACCCTAATGGATGTTTTTTATTTCAAGTCACTGTATACTTTCAATTAATGCATTAACGAATGCTGCTATTTTCAATGCTAATATTTTCCGAATCGACTATAAATAATCCAATGTCGCAAAACGTACAGTCTAATTTGAAAACTTCCACTATACAATTTCTGGTTTATGGACCCTCTAGGAAATTTTTGACTCCACCTAGACTTTATTATCATGATTTGAATTCATAAGTTGAATCGGAATTCTTAAGTATAATTAATATCTACTTTTATAAATGTTTATTAAATGTTTTGTTTAAAATTTCTATTTTAGGTTACAGAATAGAATAAAATCCATACGATAATTTGATAAATTTTTCATGTACAGGTCAATTATTGTTTAATCGTAGTATGATAATAAACAAATTTTAATACCTATATCAAATTAAAAAAAAAAACTATTTATGTTTTTTTTTTTTAATAAGGATACGAGAAAAAAAAAAGTCCCTATATGGTATTATGTACATACATACATACATACAAAGCAATTTAAAGATAAAAAAAAATTAAATTCTTAAATTTGTCATTTTAATAACTTTTATTTTAGTTCTAATTTTAAATTATATTTTTCCTATTTATTTAAAAATAAAAAATTTTAATTTTTTTTTTTTTTTTAATTTCAATTAAAATAATAAGATTAGATATATACAAGTACTTACGTTTATCAAATGATGGATCTAATGAATTTAATTGACCACCACAATATATTATTCCAAATATTAATGGAGTTAAATATTTTGAATTACCGGTCATAAAACCGATAACATCTTCTTGTTTAATACCATATTTCAAAAAATTTTGTGCAACACGAATACTCATTAATTTTAAATCATGACCGGTAAATTGTGTTTTTGTATCATAGCACACCTGTTTATTAAATATAATAACAAAAATTATATATAATATATTCATATATTTTATTTATATACACATAGGTATTCAAAAGATAATTATTAGTCATGTTCAGTTAGAAAAGAATTAATTTAGAACTCAGAAATAAATAAAAAATAAAACAAAAATTTTTATTTTCAAAATTAATTCATACCTGTAATATTTTTTCTCTATCATGATTTAACATATGTAATAATAATTGTCCAATTGATATATCTTCATTAATTAATGGTTGATAATGTTTATCCCATAATATATTATCATCAAGTACTAAATTAAATTCATCTGTTAATATGTTAATTGAACTATTTGAAAACATCATGGCTATTTTTTTTTTTTTATTTATTTATTTATTTTAAAATATCAAAAATATTTATTTGTGTCTACACAAATGTTGGATTTATACTAATTCCACAATTTAAAAAAAAAAATCATATTCTCTATTTTTAGGGCAAAAATTTTTTATAATTTTTGGAATATTTTTTATCTCTTTCTCTACTAAACATTTATATACATATGTATGTATGCATAAGAATTCAGTGCTGTCACAATGCTTTAAAATAAAATTTTGAAGTAGAAAAATAATTTTAAATTGTAGTAGATATTGAATCTATTTATTTATTTATTTATATACAGTTAGCGTGGTACATAAATGTGCCAGATAGCTATAACCCCTTTAATTTAAATAAATTTTTTTTTTGGGCGAAACCAAATACATACAAAGTCATGACACATGAGGAAATAAATCTACTTTTCTTTTTCAAGTGTAAAAAAAATATTTACGGTTAACTTATCATCTTTCCCTATGTTATAAAAAATAAAATAATAAAATATAAAATAAAATATAATATAATAACAAATTAAATTACAAAAAAGCGGAATTTTTAAAGCGAGATTTTTAAGAATACCGGAATTTGGTCTTGGCGGGATTTTGGAAAACGAGATTACATCCCGCTCCCTATTTATTTTTTTTTTTACATTATACATATTATTATATTTTATATTTATATAACCTCTATTATAAGATTATATGTATACATTTTATATATTTTTACCTGATGGGGGTTTAAGCCTGATATCTTTTGTCTGAAAGATCAAAAAAGCTGTAATTAAAATGTATAGTTTGTATATAAGGGAATTAAAAAAAATATTACAAAAATAAATTTTGAAATTAAACCGATTTGGGTAAGTTTTAATAACTAAAAAAAAGATAATGAGTAAAACTTATACCAAAGTTAATTTAACAAGTAAACATTTTTATATATATAAAAATTTTTTCTGTGCTATGGACTACAACTATATAAAGCTTCAAAAAATAAACAAGGCGCAATATAAACCAACGGTTTTTAAAAGCATACATTTCCAAAAGATATACAAACTGTTAAGCGGAACATGCATTAACGGATTTAAAAATTGGGTTTTTTCTAAATTTGGGGGACTGTAGTTCCCTTATGGATGAGTTACATGAAAAACTTGTTCCACAAAATTAATTTTTTTATGAAACTTACCCATGGCTAAATTTTTTTTTCTCTATCTTTAACGGTGTAGAAGTTTTGTTAACAGACAGACAGACGGACGGATGGGCAGAGTGAAATTAATAGGTACATTTTTTCAAAATTTTTTTGGAAATGTGCTAAAAAATATATTTTAAAATTTTTACCAAAACAAATCAAAATTTTGATCTGGTTTAATCTATGTACTTTGATTTCAGTGCACGACGATATCTTGAAAAAAAAAACAATCTACAACAAATAAAAATATCGAAGGAACAAAATGTCGAAAAAAATATTATCAAGATAAAATCTAGAAAGTACATATTTTAAATTTTTGAAACAATATGATATGCAATAAACTTATTTTTTATAAAATATTTTTATTGATTTATTTTAGGTGGAAAATTGACAAAAAATAAAATTAAATTGCTTTTTTGAAAAAAGTTTTGAAAGCCGTATAATTAAGGTTATATATATATAATGCTTTTCCGGAAATTATTGATTTATTTATTATTCGTATATTTTACTCTTTTAAAAAATTATATAGCAATTTAAAAGGACTGTTTGTTTTAGACATGGTTTTTCGAGATCAAATTTTATTCAGTTTTTAGTAATGTTAAAAGTATTTTTGTTGCAGATATAACGTGTTAAACCCCTCGATTAAAGTAGAGTGATATTACTGCATATGATGTTTGCATGTTCATACCGTTAATGTTTGTTTGTGTATATATTATATACATCTGTAGATTCTCTATATACTATATATGAATAGATATTGTATAATTTTATGTAAATATATAATATACGCAATTATTATAAAAGGACAAAAATTTTTCTTATTGTTCTTTCTCATCTATAAATAAAATAAAATATTTATATATACCTACTTACTTCGTACGTATGTATGTATGTACCTACTTACTTTTTAATTTTTATAGGAATGAAATGAATGGTAAATAACTCTCAATTTTATTCTTTGTTTATTTTATTTTATTAACCAAAAACACACGCACACATTTATGCTCTTATACAATACTGTTATAGGTACTATTGTACTAATGTTATTATTTATAAGTGAGTATAACTGCATGGTTATTTTTTGTATGTTTGTAAACATATGGATAATATTTTTGTTTTTTTCTGTTTAGAAAGTAATACGAAAATAAATGAAAAATAATCGAATATACGGTAAAAACAAAAATAAATGTATAACAGAAAACTGGAATTGGTCTGAGAATAGTTTCTTCAGTATAAAAAATAAAAGTAAGTAAGTATGTATATAGTATATATACATATAAGGATATAACCGGTTAACACAGGGACTTAAAATGATAATAAATGAAGAGTGGTAGGTATAAAATAAAATATAGGGCATCTTATAATACTAGTATGACGTAATAACTAAAATTTTATTATAATTTTTATATATTTTTATTTTATTACATACATAAGTATACCTATGTAATATGTATGTAGGTATGTTTAAATTAAAAAACAATTAAATTTTCTTATTTAAAATAGATTTGTGGTGATAGAACAATATCTGTCAGAAACCTTTGATAATGCATTGGACTTTGAAACAGGGCAATATTCATTAACTCTAATAAAATTTCGTGTTACATTACGCAAAAATTAACTCAATTTTGTGCACATGCCGGTGACATATACATATGTACATATGTATATTCATAATTGTAAAAACTAAAAAAAAATATTTGTCAGACATTTTTATCTTTAATAAAAAGAGCTATAAAGAAGTCGGCTTACATATAAACATTTAAAGATACATACCATGTGATGAACGAAGAAAACAATCAAAAGACTTAATAATCGAAGTCTAAAACTTCTTAGCAACTAGCAACTTTAAGTACATAATATGGATGTTAATTTATTGAAAACAATAATAAGTGGGAAAATTGAAGTCATGACAAAATGTTAGCTGTAAATGGATATTTATTAGATTTCTTTCCCAATTATTCGTAAGAACAGAATATGCGGAGGCTTACTATTAATAAAATAATGGTGAGACATATGCATGTCAAAATTGAATCTCTATACTGTCCCAGAATAATATAGCCTTTGAATCTTCGAGGAAAATATTTTGAGAAAAATGTATGCTCTAAATAGAATTGAAGGTGGGATATACCTGTAGTGGTTCAATGATACAAAATTTCCAATATTGCACCTTAGATATTCGATAACAAGGAAGACTTTAATTGGGTGGTTTAGGTATATCCTGAAAAAGTACCTTTCAAGATTTAGGCTAACAAATAAATGAAAAAGTATAACATACCGAAATATGTGCAGGAAATTGATAAAATAAACTGGACTTCAACGCGAGCTGTAGTGCTAGGTGGCGGAGGATGATATAATGTAACCATCAAAAAAACCTTTATGATAACATTTGATGACTTTACTAAATATTACTATGTAATTGAATTTATATTTAGAAATGTGTATGTATATGTAACATATTAAAAAAATTTTACGTTTTTATTTTAACCTGTTTAAAAAATCCAGTTTAGTATAATTCATTTTTATTTTTACCTTTAATATGGAAAACAAATAATAACAATACAATTATTATTATTTGTTTTTCATATTTTTGTCAAAACAAATTCACCAGATAATTTAATAGATTAGATTAATATAATTAATTAATTTTTTATATTGATTTATTTATTTGTTTACATGTTTTTTTTTTTTAATTTTTGTGATTTTCTTCTTTTTCTTTTCAGTTATTTAGGTAGGTACCCATTCTTCTTTTAGCAGATTTTTCAAAAAGCTTTTAAGTTTGTTAATTTGTTTATTCTATTCGTCGTATATCTATTTGCCGAATTTCTATACACCGTTCAACATAAAGAAATTCAATTTTAGATACAGATTGACTTCAAAAAAAGTCACTTCAAAAGTTCACTTCTTTCTTTTTTTTTAAACCCACCAAATTTTCTAAAAAACACTATTGAAGAATGAAACGAGCACGAGTCGTCTGTGAGTGTGTCGGACATTTATCACTTCCCATTTATGACTAAAAATATATATTATTATAAAAAAATATTTTTAGCTATAGCCCTCCCCCCTCACCATCAAAGTGGAACATAGCCCTATATTTAAATGATTAAATTTCGATTTTCGAGTTCTACTGAATATTTGTTCAATTTGAAAACGCTAAATAGTAAAAAAATTTCTTAAGCAATCAATACCAAAATACCGTTATTTTTTACATTTTAACATTTAAATTAACCAATTTATGAGAAACAAATATTTTGCAAAATTTTAATATGAGATAAGTAAGTACCAACATAAATTACTTCAAAATGTCAACCTGGTTTTCACCCCCTTTTGAAAGTTATAAATTTGAAAAAAAAACCAAATTTTCGGCACCTTGATGTTGAAACCTAGAACAAAGTTTTCAAAGTTAATATAGGTACAAAAAATTATCATTTAGTTATGTATGTAGGCGCATGTTTTACATTAAATTTAGGAAAGCTTCTCTTAATTTATGAAATTAAATACAATTTAAGAATTTTTTTATTGTCTTTTTAAGAAGTTGCTTTTGGCGCTACATACTACTGCTTTGTTTTTCTTTTTTAATTTTTGTTGGTCACCTGTTTCTCTTTTAATTCTCTTTTGTTTTTTATTCTACTCCTTCTTTTATATTACACACAGACATACATTGATACATATATAATTAGATTAATATTTTTTTCTCTTCTATCAAAACATATTTTGTTATCAATTTTTCCATTATTGCCAAAAAGATATCCAAATTTCTTTCATTTTTTTTTAGAAACTAAATTTAATCACAATTTTAAAACAAAAAACAAAATTTTTTTTTTTTTTTGCAAATGATAAGATACAAGTTTCAATATACACATGTACAAATACACATAATTATGTTAATTCAGAATTTTTATAATTTGCTTAGATACTGAGAATATGAGTTTTAAGTATATGACCGGCCTTAATTGAGGAGATATGATCATATTTATTTCGTATTTGTTTATTTTTATTATAAACATTTTTTTTTAAATATTTATAATATGGATTAAAGTAGATTTAGTGCATATTTAAACAAAAAATAACCTAATCTTTGAACTTCTTTTAATTTAAAAGTGTGTGTATTCTTAATTTAAAAAATGTATTTTAATTTTTTAATATATGGTTTTATCA
Organism: Poecilobothrus nobilitatus; assembly: GCA_947095535.1. Lineage (NCBI taxonomy): Eukaryota > Metazoa > Arthropoda > Insecta > Diptera > Dolichopodidae > Poecilobothrus > Poecilobothrus nobilitatus. Next base: position 46,883,769 of record OX352772.1, read on the forward strand.
TTTAAAAACAGACCGACGTCATGATAGCAACATTTGATCTATTTCAAGTTTTTTTATATTATGATTTTTGAAATGTCATTGTACATAGCTATGCTTTTAGCGAAGTTAAAGTAATTATAGCCAATATTGCCAAAACTACTTGCGTTCTTACCCATATAGCTGCTGCGATATGGCCGTAGATTATTACCCAGAAAAAATGCACATGTTTCTTCCAGATAGTGTTGGACTTCCTACTTGACAAAACTACTTGCGTTCTTACCCATATAGCTGCTGCGATATGGCCGTAGATTATTACCCAGAAAAAATGCACATGTTTCTTCCGAATAGTGTTGGACTTCCTACTTGACAAAACTACTTGCGTTCTTATCCATATAGCTGCTGCGAAATGGCCGTAGATTATTACCCAGAAGAAATGCACATGTTTCTTCCGGATAGTGTTGGACTTCCTCAACCTCTCAAAACCAAAATTTAGATTAAGAACTTTGATTCAAATGTAAAGTTTTGGTTTACTGGATAGGGAGGTGCGAGGGATTCTTGGGAAAAAAGGATTACTAATTTACTAATTTTTTATTTTGTATAAATATTATATTTATTAATATGTTTATGGCCTTTATATGAAGAGCAATTAATAATTAATTATAACATTTGTGTGAGTATAAGTATTTTCTGTTTAAAAATATCAAATCATTTACCAAAGATACTTTAATTACGGTCTAAACGTACGATAAAATCCTTATAATTAATTATAATGTACACCAAAGTTTCACACTATAATGGCTTAGCAATATAATATTTGATAACCCCTTTGATAGTCAGATTTTAGAGTCACAATTATTTTCTATGTTATCTAAAACCATTTGCTTCTAGATCTAAATTTTATTACATCTTCATTCTTGATTAGTGCCATTAGTGATGCATTGAATTTTATTATATGGGTACCAGTTATCTCTCGAAGATTTTTAGTTCATTTTCGTCTTCAACAGTTAGCATTCAAACTTATAATCCGCCCGACGAATTACAACTTGCCTCAGGGTTTTTTTTTTACGTCTGCATTTTACTGTGTTTATTTAATATTATCAAATTGAAAAATTTGTAACTTACTTCATACATCATAATATATAGAGATTATTTTCTAAGTGTAACAGCTAAGGAGCAAGAATAGGAAAGGTTTAGGATAATTACATCAACTTTTCAAAGTTTAAAATTAATATTTAAAATATAAATTTAAAATTTAAATTTTTTCTTTATTTAGTTTTAATTAGTTTCTCTAAACGAATTTGAATTGTCTGTCAACAAAAAAATATTAAATTATTTTTTAAATTTTTAGCTTTTAAATCTCGGAAAGAAATTTAGACATAAATATATGCTACTTTTATAAAAATATTTTCCATTGTAATACTAAGGAGAGTAAACCAAAATAAATAATAAAACATTTAGCAGCAAAAGTATTGAACAGACATAATAAGGGTATTCACGAGTTGGTGCAAAATGGTCTTTCACAAGTGCAAAATTTTGCACCGTAGCATATTTCAATTTTTTGACACTTAAAGTGAACAATTTGTACTATGCAAGACCTAAACCCTATTGCATATTTGTGCAAGACCAATGCAAAGTTTGTTTATATATTTTTTATATGTGCTAGGGTGCAAAAATAATTTGCACTTTTGTACCAACTTGTGAATACCCTTAATATCTACTCATGAAGAGATTTAGTAAATCTATTGGAATGACTTTACTAGAAGAATTAAACGAAAACCGTTCTAGTTCTGCTTAATAAACCTTAAAGTACGAAAAGTCTAACATGTATTCATAGTGGAAATTTTTATGTTTCACTCAATTTTTAAGCAAACATGAAACCAGAGGAAATGAATAGAAGAGAATCTTATCTATCTTATCTATATTATAGAGATCTTATCTAGATAATTGTTTCTGTTTCTTTGGAAGCAAAATTTCAACAAATCGATTTTTATTCGTCATATATCGATTTTTCTTTCGTATGGTAATCGATGTGACTTTTGAAAAATTTTTTAAATATAAAAGTATACTGGGATTATATTATAATAATAAGACTACATTTGAGTTTAATCCTTCAAAAAATTAATTTAAATGAAACACAGCACAGGTATAGTAAGAAAAATTGGTAATTATGTCACTTTTGAAAATCAATTCTATTCAGAGGGTGTTTTTCTTTTTCTCATCAGAGCAGAGTCAGGATCTGTCCAGCAAAAAAAATATTTTTCTTTTTATGCTCAGATTATCCAGATTATCCGTTTTGTGTTTCTTTTTTAACTCGAAGTGTGCCCAGAGCGCGATCTGTGAACGCGTAAAAATTTCTCAGATTTCACAGAGTTGTTAAAATATAAAACGTCAAATTAAGAATAAAATAATAAAAACGTCATTAAAAAAAAAATCTCGTGCATAGATAAACATATTTTTTTAAGTTTCTTTTTTAAATTTTATGAAATAAGATTTTTCATAAATTAACTTTTTTTCATTTTATTTCTCAAATAAATTCCTTTTACAATTTCATTTTTGCATTTAAAATAATGAAATAAAATAAAAAATAATGACGTTAGAAAATAATTTGGATAAAAATTGACAATTTGTGCTATAAGCGTTTCTTTTTTAACTCTGAAGCGGTCAGAGTTAAAATAAAAGTTTGCTCTGAGCGCTCGACATCTGCTCTGAGCATTGATCTGATGAGAAAAAAAAACGCCCTTTTAATGATTAACAAATATATTTTCTACTCCAAGTCAACACAATAACACATTAATCATATTTTGACCTTCAAGTCAGCACAAGTCACCACATTACCATATTTTTCAATTATTAATTTTCATGTTGTTTTTTTTTTGTTTGCTTTAGTGTGATAAATTTTTTCTAAAATTTGATGAAAGATGTTAATTTTAATTTAACTTTATAATTATACTAAAGCTTACATGGATTGTTCGGGACCAACACTAATCTTTCCATTCCATTGTGAGTAAATAAAAATGTGTCATAACTGCTACTGATGTTAAATAAAAAAAAAATTAACGAAAACTTACACTTGAATTGAAAAAGTTAGTTGAACCAAGTTGAATATATACATATATATTGTATTAATCTCTAATAATTCTATTGAATTCAAAACACAAATAAATAAATCAAATGGAGCAATAAAGGTTTTTTTTTTTTTTTTTATCATTAATCAAATATTTCAAAAACTAGAACATTATAAACCTTATACAAGTATCTTAAATCTTAACACAAATAATTTTAAAAGTTTCATTGTTTTATACAAACATAATTGAAACTAAAATCATTCATGAAAGATAATTATTTTCGATTTTATTCCATATTTAGAGGCATAATAAAAGATAAATCGAATTTTAAGTATGTACAAAGATATAATATAAAAATATACTTAATAAGTATATTTAACTTTAGAAGTAGGTACTCACTAAATTAATCATTGTATAATATCAAAAAATAAAAAAATTATCAGAAAAAAAAAGAAAATATATATGCATGTATTAATATATACATATACATATGTATACATAACATGCTCCAAATCATTTGTGGTTCTATTTTCAGTTCAGTTATTAAAGAAAATTTGCTACGATAAGTAGATATTGAAAATTAAATTATTGAACGTTAATATGTTTAGAAAATACTGTTATACTTAAGTGAAAAAGTGAATTCAATTCACAATGCAAAACATTTTTTAGTTTCCCTTCGTTTTTCTCGTATTATTAAAGTAAATGAAGCGAAAACTGTGGATTGTGAAGGTAAAAGAGACAACATCAACTTATGACATGTTAGTGTTAATGTATCAACCATCAATCAGCGTATCAACCACGAATTATTAACAATTATTTTTACAGTTATAATAAACGATTAACAATACCTTTATATTTTGTTTAGAATTATATAATTAATGTTTCATAACAGCCCATAATCAATTTCTTTTTTTTTTAATGAATTCTGGATTTTATGTAACTTTGGAAAGGAAAATCCAAGCCCTTGTCAAGCCCCATTTTTTTCAAATTTTACACAAAAAACAAATATGCATAGCTAAAATAATGATATTTGTTGGGGTTTCGATTTACGTTTATTGTATATAGGGTTAATATCAGCTTCTTAAATGTTGATATAAAATCTGAATTACTGTATTTTTTTGAACAGTTTAATTAAGACGTGTTTAATAACTCAAAAAAAAAAGGTCTGCAGTTAGTCTTTAAAATGTAGGATGATATTTGAAAATTTTCGACACTTTTCTATTGGTGAGATTTCAATTGGGTAAAACTTTTTAGGAAATACAATGCTCAAAAACCAAACTTCACAAAAAATTATTACTTAGAAAAAAAATAACAGCAGCACACTCTTTAAAATAAAACAATAATCTTCTATAATTATTAGTGCCACCAACTCTAACAACTGTAATGACATAGAGTATACGCTAATTGACCCAAAGTCATTTTTCAAAAAAACATTTTCGGATAATACCTCAATTGGAAAAATTCTTTTATTTCTTTATGCGATAATTGGCATTTTAATGACTTTTATAATACAAACATTCTTATGACATAAAATTTTACAATAAATATGTATAATGCAATTTCGAAGAGCATTTTTTTATTAATTTTGTATGAATGAATTTAAAATTTGAATACAAAAACAAAGGGTTCAAAAATTAAAAATGACAACGCAAATGACATAAAAATATTTGGGTTAATTTTCATTTTTACAAAAAAGGGTCAAAACAAACCTCAAAAAAAAAAAAAAAATCGTCCAAAATGAAATGACCGAAAGATCAAAAAGGTTGTATACAAAACCTTCCAAACAAAACCATCCAAAAATCAAAAATGACAAAAGACCGAAAAGATTTGGACTAATTTTCTTTTTAATATTCATATGTATATGTGAGATTCTTAATTACTAAAGATTTAAGGGTAGGATTCCTTTTTTCAGAATATAAAATAAAGCCCAAAATGATTTCATAATAAAAAACTGCCCAAAAATTTCAAATTTTTTTTTATATATAGATTATAAAATCAGAGTTTCAATAAATTGCTTAGCGGGAAGTTATGCGCCAATTTTTTTTTACTATTTTAAGGGCATCATTGTTGAAATATATATGTAAAAAAAATATATAGGAGGTATTTTATAGTTGGTTACAAAATCATCGTTATAGGCTTTTTCCATAGTATGTATATATATGTATAAATGTGAACTTCTAAATTAAGAGATTTTATACTATATACTATAGTTGGTTACAAAAACTGAGTTTCGATATCATGATGAAAACTACTAAAATTACTTTATAGCCAATAACAACATCATTTATAAACAAGGTAGAATGTAAACCAACGGTTTTTAAAAGCGTACATTTCTAAAAGACAATACAAACTGTTTAGAATAGAGACTTGCACAAAAATTTAAAAATTTCATGTAATAAGAAAAAATGTGAACTTAGGACTTTCTTGCAATTTTAAGGGACTGTAAACCCGGAACCCTATATAACTAAGAAAACCCGTTAAAAGTTCTTTCTGCTCTCAAAATTTTAATTACCTATCTAAAGGCGTGCCGGAGTTATGAGGGTAGAAAAATCAAGCAAAATTTGGTTTTCACATAACGGTAAATTTAAATACTAAATTTAAAAGAAATGTATAATTTTGATATTAATTTACAAAGATAGAGAAAATTCCTGCCGAATGACGCTTTCATATTGAAAAAATGTTATGCAGAACATGAGATATACGCATTTAAAAATAGGACTTGTTCAAAGTTTGAGGGGCTGTAGCTCCGTAATAGATGGGGCTACATGAAAAAGTTGTTAAACAAAATTGATTTTTTTATGAGACCTACCCATGGTTAAATTTTTTTTTCTCTATCTTTAATGGTGTAGAAGTTTTGTATACAGACGGAGGGACGAATGGACAGAGTGAAACTAATAAGCACATTTTTATTTTACAAACTAATAAGCACATTTTTATTTTGTATTATTAATTTTTTTTTTGAAATGTGCCAAAAAGGTATTCCAACTGTCCTTTTTCCGCAGTAGAATTTTTGTTTAAATGACTTTATGATGACAAATGACTTTTTTGAAAAATGATTTTATGTTAACTGTCATATAAACCAAAACTGATGAGAAATATTTACTTAATTTTTTTTATTAATCGAAAAAGTTGTCTTTTCTTTTACATTTCAAGTGTCATTCGAAATTTCTTTAAAAAACTTAATTTTAATTTTCGTTTTTAATTATTAATACATACATACATAGAATTTCCATAATCTTGCGCTAATATGTGTATTCCAATAGTATAAGTATTGGTGTCCATAAAAAGTAATTATAGTTAGTAATTCTTTTTATTAAAAAAGGAATTTTTTTTTTTATTTATTTATTTTTGGATTTTTAATTTTATTTTTTTAATTGACGTACTTATGAGAAATTAAAAACAATTTTAAATATGTTTGGAGTTTTGTTTTTTTTTGCTCTTTTAAGTAATTGGAAGGAAAGTGTGTTGTTTAATCTTTGAGTAATTTTTTTTTGTTGAATAAAATGATATCTAATTAAAATTTAATTTTTAATTTATTTTTATTAAAACGACCAAAACAGATTGATCATTTCTAGCTAATAATTGATATTTATATCTGATTCTAAAATTTTTTTATTCATTGCTAAATTTCGAAAATAAAATTTTATCAATTTTTCTATATTCGGAAAATTGAAATTTATAAAAATTATTTTAGATGATGTGGGTGTCATAATTATATGTATGTAAATGTATTTTAATGAATTTCAGAATTTCTTCCTTTGTTTGATTTAAAATAAGATTTAATTTTTGTAAATTTGAATAATTGAAACTACAAAATGCAACCGGAAGCTCTCATTTTCTTGGATCATCATTAGATATATTAATAATAAAGTTTATATACGATTATAAAGTGTCTGACTCTACGATAGCTTTTAATAGATTTGGACTGATCTGTATACAAAGAAAGAAAACATTATTAAAATCTTATTTGATTTTCTTTATTTTTTTTTTCCTTTCAATTTTTTTTTTCCTTTTCTACATCTAATTAAATCTTTGTATTTATTATTAACATATATTTGACTATATTTTTTAATTTTTCCATAATCATCGCTTATTAGCCGTCCTTCCTCAATAAAAGAACTTTCATTAGTTTCATTATTTTTTTAATACCTACAATTCAAGTTTAATTGCGGTCCTTTAATACAAATATTGTCATTTTAATTTGACTTTTATAATGTAGATACAATCTCAATCTAATATTTTACATTCGCATTCAATAAAATAACCATCAATATTAGTTTCTTAAAATGTAAATAGTTGTGGGGGCCTCGGTGGTCTAGTGGGTAAGAACGTATAAAATAAGCTGTAAACACCGAGAGAGTGTGGGTTCGAATGCCACACACGTCATAAAAGTTACTCCTCCTTACAACATGTACAGCCACGCCTGAACAGGAAAAGTTGTGTAATTTACTGTCCACATTTATGCGGCAGAGAAATGCAAAAAAAAATATAAAATGTTAAATTTTTTCTTTGAAAGAAATTGAAAAATATTTTTAAAGAATTTCGAATCACCATTAAAATGTGTAACTTAACATTTTCGAAACATTGCGGTAAATGAGTTAAGGTGATTAGGCGATTTTATATATTAAATATTAATGTAATCTTACAAAACTGATTCAAAATTTGATAATTTTTTTTGCTGCCAATTCTTTTCTGACATCCTTATGGAAGTGGAATAAGTACGTAATTAAATAATATCAGATTTATTTACATCTCTTCAAAAATTTTATAAAAAACTGTTAAATATGGAATATTTTTTGTTTTTTTTTATAAATTAGATACGAAAAATTTTAAATTTTATAATATGCCAAATATGAATGGGAATGCGCTATATGTTTAGACCTACCAGTTGTTCTTGATGGTAAAACAAGAGTTGCAATTATTAGATGAGGTTTTTCTATTTTTAGTGATTGAAAATTTCGAATGATTAATTCCTATTTTTGAGTATTTATTTATTTCCATTTAAAAAGATTTTCTAAGTCGTTTGGTATGTTGTGGACAGTTATACACGGAGGGTGACGGTAAATTTAATATGGTTTATTTCGATAAATAATAACCTTTGTTAAAAAACGAAATAGAACAGTATTGAAGTCGAAACTGAAAATAAAGTAATAAAGAAAATGACAGTAGGACATAGTGGAAGAAAGTTGTGAATCCCCTATAGCTCACCTAGACATTAGGATCACATGAAGAAGGAAACCAGTTTTTATTTTAATAAATCATAATTCGAATTAATCTAAAAGTCATATTTTGAAATCTAAAAAAAAAATAATTAATTTTTATCATAATTGTGAAGAAAACGTTTTAAAAAAATCAATACACTAAAGAGCAGTGGAATTCTACCCCCAATGAAACGAAAAGTTACAATAAATAAGAAATTACCACAGTTAAATTACAACAGATCAGAATCAAGAATATAAAACTAGATATTCAAAACACTTACCATCACTATACAAAGTTTCAATATTAACAAAAATGCATCAATTATATACAACAAGCATTTCTTAATGGTGTTGTTAATGCAGTCATTGAAGAAAATAACATTATTACGTCACCCTATTTAATTACCATTTTTTTTTTGAAGATTTAAAAAAAAAACTAATTGACAAAAGTTAAATTTCTAAAACTGTCCTTTTTATTCCAGTATTGGTATTATACCTTTATATTTTCTTAACGAAACTTGAATAATTCCACCAATTTTATAAAAAAAAAACATTAAAATAATCAATGGTTTGGATTACATTATTATAAGATTTTGAATCAGAGTCAAAATTACAGAAAAATTTATTATTTTTTTAAATTTTATTTATTTTTTTTTAAACTAAGGAATAATTTATGTATTAAAAGAAAAAAAATTATAGACTAATTTTATATAATCCGGCCGGATATTGTTTACAAGTTTTAGTAAATTCAAGGTCAGACATAACTTATTATTTTTGTTAAGTTAATGGACAGTGATTGAATATTTCTTTTGTTCTTTAGCATTTGTTTTCTTCATTTAGTATTCGACAAGCACCGACAAAATGAAGAGCTGTTATTGAAAATTCGAAAAAATAAAAATAAATTAAGTACAAAAGCGAAATTATTAAAATAAGATAAAGAAAATTTAAAAATGTCATTCACGAAAAATTGTTAAAAAATATTCACTGAGAAGAGAAAACTGCTGAGGGTTGAAACTGAACTGACAAATAAAATCAATTATGAATGACATATGACAGCTTTTGTAAGTAAGGGTTTCCGTTGAGTATTAAACTTCGTTATTGAAATAATGTTGAAATATAGTACTACCGTTCTGTTTTTATTTTTAGAGAAAAACTTTTTAATATTATTATCTAATCTTATTTAATTAATAAAGATTTTTAATAATTATTAATAATTATAAATAATTTACAAATTTTTAATTGACTGTATTGTTTTACAAAAATTTTTGAATGATTCGTCATAAACAATGTGAAAAATTTGTTTAAAATTTCTAAAATTCTTTTAATATTTATAATTTATTTTGTATAATCGCGGGCAAGAACCATAAAAGCTTTTAACGAAACTAAAGTAAAAAGTAAAAAAAAAAAGCTTTGATTGATAAAATTCTAACTTCTAAGTATGTACCTATTTATAGCTTTTATCTTCATCGTTAAAGTTTAAAATTTAAGGTACATAATAAATTTAAAAGTATTTTTTAAAGCTTATAAAGTATTTTTTAATCCGTTAGAAATCGTTGTAAAATTATTTTTAAAATCTATTAATTTTATGCTAAACAGTTTTATTATAAGTCAATTAATTTTTCATAACTTTCGTAAGTAATTTTTATTTCCTACATGTTCTCTTCACACTTAAATTTTTTTGTTCAACTTCGTTTTTGATTTATTTGACACTGTTTAATTATTAACCTCTAAATTTCTTGTGTTCTAATTAAAATATGTTATTGAGCATAAATTTTATTATTTTATGTTTAGATAAAAATCTGGCAAATTTTTTTTAACTTCATTCAATTCATTGAGCTAAACATTTACATGAGTTAACTTCTGTCTCAAACACTTCTTTTCATTCACAAAATTCATTCACATTGATTCTTAAATCACAATCTATAATACAATCTCAATGTACAGTCTATAATAGAACATCCGATCCAATTCACCATCCAATACAATATGCAATACATTACCAACTTCTGTATAATAACCGTATCATCAAAGCCGTTTTCGAAATCAAGTTAAGAATTAAAAAAAAAAAGTAAAAAAAAGAAATATTAAGAGAGATTGAGCAAGAATCATTGTATCATTGCGCTGAGAAAAAATTGATAAAAGCTTGGAAATAATTAAAAATTATTTAATTCAAAAAAACAAAAAAATAGTTTCGCTATTCTATTTAGGTTAGTTAATAAAAAACTAGTAAATATATGTATGGTTCCAATATTTCTTATTTTATTAAATAAGTTGTAAAAATGAATTAAAGTTGAATTTCCATTTACCGCTTCATTCCTTTAAATTATTTCCAGATTCTATATCCCAATTCCATATCTATTATGTCCTTCGTTTACAGCATTTTAAATATTTTCCAACGAAGAATCTTATTTTATTAGTAAAATATTATATGTATTAGGTATTCAAGTAATAATTATTTTCGCTTGCATATTTGTAACTGAATAATACAAAATTCTAATCTTGTGCAATCATGTGAAACAACTCTACAGTAACAACTAAAAAGCTGCTCAAAGAAAGAAATACTTTAGTATCAATGGTATTAATATACATTTTTGCTTTCCTTTTCAACCATTGCTTATAAAATAAGCAATTAACCAGTAGCCATGGGAAGTAGCTATGGAAATTAATCTCTATTAACTGACTTTGTACTAAGCTAGTACTCCAAGTCCGTGAATCATGAACCACATGCACACACATTAAATATCATTACAAATCTACAAATACAATTAAGAAACTACATATGTATATTCAAAAAAAATGTGATGTTTATAAAATTATAAGCACCTCGAAATTTAACTCCTCCTTTTGTCCTCTCTATAATTAAATTTTATTTAAATGATAAACTTTTTGAAACAATTGATTGCTTCATGGGAATTGTAAATAATTTTATCCTGCCAATCTTTCATAGTAATTATATATGCATAAAAAATGTAGAACCGACATAAACTTAAAGATATTAAATCTCAATGCAAATAGTATTTTAGAGTTTTGTTAACTATAATGGTATAAGGATGCATTCAGAGGATCAATACAATTTCCGTGTTAAATAAGTAGAAATCAACCTACAAAATTCTTGAACATTTTGTTTCCTTTAGTACCTCGATAGCAGTTTGAATTAGGATTTACTAAGTATAGGTATACATAATAAGAAATTTGTTAATTCTAAAGTTTTTTTGTTTGTTTTAAAATACCATTGTCTTCTTTCAAAATTAAAATTGAATATAATATCAATTCTTCCAAAATTTAAGAAATGTCAAGCTTTCGAAAAAGGAGGAAGTCTATGTTTACTGCAATATAATTACAAATAAAAAATGTATCTAACGCAGTAAAAAAATATTTATTATGAAGGTTAGGATTTCTTGATAAAGGCTTTATCTTTACATTTATCACAAAAAAAAAAAAAAAAAAAAAACACGTTGATTCTGAAATTGTTCAAATACAATTTTAAGGTCGTCTAAAAAATATATATATACCTATTTACTATATATAATATGTAGATAATAATTTGTTCGAAATATTAAAAAATATAAGTATAGTTAAGGAAAAAATCGATTATTAATTAAATAACACCAATTAGCAACATTAGTCATTATATTTTTTCATCTTTTACCAAATGTTTATTTTCCCACATTCACGTACCAATAGTTTGGTTTAATTGGTCTAAAATTTTGTAGATTTTTTTTTACAATATTTAGAAAATACATAAATAATTATTACATAATTTTTTATTTTTGTAAATAATTTTTTTTTTTTCAAAATACGAATCTTATATTTTTTAAATGCAATATATACGTACATTACATATAAGTATATACACATGTACATAACATATGTATGTAATTATGTAATTAATTATAATTATGTAATTATGTGCAATTTTATTTGTACCAGCATTATTTAGAAACACAGTATCCGAATACACGGAATAAATAACACAGAATATAGATATGAAGTGTTGCAAGCAGCAGCAGATGGAAAGCAGAAAAGGGTTAAAAATTGAATGGACGGTTAAAAGTCCAAAGGGTTAAAAGTTGAAAAGACGGTTAAGATAGAGATTTGAAATTACATGGAAAAAAATGAATATGAAAATAACCAACGCTAGAATGATAGGTACGTTGTTCAATAAGTTAATGTTTAATTATATATATTGGAAAATATATAAGGTATAATAAATCTTTAACAAGATAACTATATTTGAATTAAAATATATTATTTATATTGATATTTTATATTACATATAAATAAATAAAATTAGTACTTTAACAAAATTAAGAAACTTTGCAACCATGAGAAATTACAACCTTTAATGCATTAAGGTACGTTCATATGAAATGAATGCATATTGCAGTTACACTTGCAAAATATATTTCATATTACATTGGATTGGATGCAAAACATATTTCAGTTACACTTCATGCACTCTTCGAATATATTAACGAATATTTGGTATCTAACATGCATCAACTCCTTTCTGATGCATTTTAGTGACAAATTTTTATTTTAACATATTATGACCGGTGAATAAAAAAAAAATTTTTTTGACGTTAAAACATAACATTAGTGTAGAAATTGATTATTTGAATTTGAAGTTAATAAAGAATGTATTGACTATATTGTGTTTTTATTTAATTTTAAAAAAATATTATTTTAAGAACAAATATTTTAGAAGAAAATAAAAGAAGAAGATAAAAGAAAATTTTCTTTCTAAAATATAATTAGCAGTATTGTTTTAAAATTAATATTTTATTTTGTTTCATTTTCTTCATATTTTTTAAATAATAATCAGCTGTAATTTGACGTTTAATATAAATTTGCGTTTTATTTGCATATTGCAGAGGCTGCAAACATTTTTTTGTAAGAAAGGGACAACACGTCATCGATACAATATATATTTTTAACTATAATAAAAAACTTAATACATCCGGATGCATGTCCTTATCATTAAAAATTTTTTCAATTTCAAGCATATTGTCAAAAAATTAATTTTTTTACACTTCCTTTTTACATTAGAGTTTTTAACTTCCACAATATTTACTTAAAAATTTATATAATTAAGTATTTAAAATATTTTGTATATTGCATTTCTGAAGTTTTCATTAATTTTAATGAATGTCTGAAATATCATAACACTAATGATGGCAATTGAGAAATGTCGAATTAACATTTTAAAAATCAATATTAACCCCTTATCGCATCATGATATCCATTATTTATTAAACTATAAGTTTAATTAAGTCTAATCAATTACTTAAAGAAAGAATTACTCTATAAAGGAATAACAATTAATTAATCGAAGGTAAATTATAACAAGGCTGTGTATAAAATAGAAGGTTTTTAAAGGCGCATATTTGCAAAGAGATATAATAAAAACCTTTTAGAATATTTTAGAATAGGTAATTGTGACTATTTTGACAACAAAATTTTGCATAAAATAAAAAAAATTTTTTTAGAATTTTTTCTGTGATAAATGAAAATGATGATTAATGAAGAAACATTTTTTAAGCCTCTTAACGCCTTTAAATATTGAGGAAATTTTTCAAATTTTATTCTTAAAAGTCTTATGTCTAAAAATTTCAAAGTTGTCATTTTAGAAAATACGGCTTTGTTAAAAAATTTTCTAAAAAGTTTTTTCTCATAACGGTAAATGTTCAATTGCAAAAAATTACTACTTTTTTCTTGATTTCAAAAGCTTAAGATATTTTTGCTGTCGTTTGTCGTTTTTAAGTTAAAAAATACGTATATAATTTTCTGGCTTATAAAAAATTTAAAAACCTACGTAACGGGCGTAGTACATAAAAAAAAGTTGTTTTATAACTGTTATTTTTGTTATTTATAAACAATTTTTTTTTTTAATACATTTCTCTACCACATAAATGTGGACAGGAAATTAAACAGCCTTTACTGTTTAGGCGTGGCTGTAAATGTTGTAAGAGTGAATAACCTCGAATTTTATACCCTCTTACCCACTAGGCAGGCTACCGAGGCCCCATAAACATTTTTTATCTACATACATATATCCAAAATTTCATTTCTGTTTCTTAAATGGTGTAGATATTTTTTAAACATACATTAATACAGACAAGAGAGATAGACAAAGTTAAATTAATAAAAAAATTTTTTTCAAAAATATGTTTTAAAAATATATTAAAAATTGAAATATTAAACTATAATTGTGGTTAACACTTGATAAATAATGAAAGGTCTTATATTAATAAACAAAGATGCTTGTATACACAGTTTATGTGTTAGGTATATATTATTTTAATTAAAAAAATTAAGATTTAAAATAAAAATTGATTTAAATTTGTTGCGTAACAGTATCAGTTGATTCATTCAAAACTTGAATTAATACTCGAATTAATATTTAAATTAGTATACTCTTTAAGTATACTTCTAAAAGTGTTAGTAGTAATTTTTTTTTTAATCTAAAAATAGATATATATGTTCTTTTCTTATATTTAAATACAAAAAAAAAAAAAATATGGTAACTGTCTACACAAATCTGCTTTAATATTTATATAAACATATAAATGTAAATAAAATTGTGTACAATATATAACAAACATTCAATTAATTAACACTTTAATTCATATTAAAAAAGATTGACGCACATTAATAATTCTTTAAATATATTCAAAATAAAAAAAAATATTTTTTTAATACTTTTTTATAAGTATCTATAATATATAGTGTATGTACTGTATAGTATGTATCTACATAATGAAATATAAATGAAAAATTTCGGTTAAATTATTTATAATATAATGCTCCAAATTAATATATCTTTGTGACAGATATTTACGTCACAGTTTAACTTCAATGAGAAAAAAATAACAAAGAGATTCTCTTTCCAAACAAACATTTTTTTTTTTTGTCGGAAAACTTAATATGAAAACTAAAATTTCCAAAAAAAAAAAATATATATTATTTTATTCCTATACAAATGGAAATAAAAATGAGATTTTATGTTTGAGAACCTCTTCAAAAAACATCCACTATAGTCACAAGCACAACTATTCTTTAATATTTAAAATTTAAAAGTGTGTTTGATTTACTTATAATTTTTTTTAAATATCTTTCATGTATCTGGACTGAGACTTACTAATTAAAAAAAACCTTCCTTAAATATTTTTTTTGCTTCCCACTCCTGTAAGGAGTATAGGGCATCCACTAAGTCATTCATATTTAACTGAGCTTCAATTTCTGCAATCGTTTTACTAAGCTCTTGATTACCCGGCTATATCATACAAGACTATAAGACGTAAGTATTTCTTTATTTCTACGCCATATATTATCTTATACTATTATTATCTAGAATTATTTTATTATTACTTTATTGTATATTTCAATATGATATTAATTATGAGATCAGAGATATATATAATATATATACATACTAATTTTTTATTTAATTATATTATACTATATAATTATATAGTATAATATAATTCAGTCAAGTGATGGTTCAGTCATATGGTTCAGTCAAGATTTGAAGACGAGACCTTTCAAATGAAACACCAACGCTTAACCACTACATCATTGGCTGAATATTCCTTAAGTATATTAGAAACCTAAATATATTTCAGCCATTTCCTTTTATATCAACCTTCTTTCCTTCCAATGTACAGAATAATATTTGAACAAAATAGCTAAATCCGATACATAAATGCCTGTTCCGTCTGTAGTTAACTGTAAAATATAGAAAATTTTTTATAACTGTAAATATTTTTTTACACTTATAAAAAAATTCTATATTTTACAGTTAACTACTAAAAATATGTATATATTACATGTTTTATATTGAAATTCCATATACTTTTTAGAACCGACTTATAGATTGTGGAAGGAGGTTCATCTTATTTGTTTGATTATAGTTGAAAATGGGATTAGTGAGTTTAATTATCTTCCTATCTTCTTTTTATGTCCTTCCATAGAATGGCATAAAGAAATAGAAATGACATGAAACAGGTACTCCAATGACTAAAGATAATGAAATTTAGCATTTTCTTAAGACAAGTTTTATAAAATTATTAATATCAACTGCAAAAAATTCAATCGGATCTTGTTAAATCTATAAACTAACGGTAATTCCTCTTATAAAATGTCTTTAAAATTATTCTCAAATTATATAATTTTGTTAGATGGCCTTATAAATTTTAATGTTATGTAATAGGTACACTTATATTTTTTATTATTTTTATTTTTCAAAAGAGATTGATCAATTATATATCATAAAAGATCATTATTAAGGTATTGTGTTAATTTACCTTATGAAGTTAAGTTATTCTGTTATTCTAGAGTGCACAGCAAAATTTAATGGTAATAAAATTATATATGATTAATTATCTTCTGTGTAACTAATCTCCGTATAAAAATATATAGAATGTATTTAATTAAATGTTTATAAAAATAAAATTATATCATCCTGCGATTCGTATACATTTACAGCCATGACATTTACAGCCACGCCTGAACAGGAAAGGTTGTGTAATGGTTGTGTTTATGTGGCAGAGAAATGCATTAAAAAAAAAAAAAAAAACAACACACTTTTTTGTATACTTTCACTTATTACTATCAGCAAAGCTTTGGAATCAGAATAAATTCAACATCTTCAGATGTTGTTCTTCCTCCCTCTATACAAAAATATCATTTTATGAAACAAATATGTGAGGTCATGAATCTTTCTGTGACAAAATGGATCGAATTTGGTGTAGTTGTTTTAATTTTATTTTATAATTAGTATGTTCAAAACTCGAAAGAGTGGCTCTTACATTAAACGAAATGATAAAGTCAAGGGGAAAATTACTTTCAGTTTAATGAATTTAATTTAATTTTATTTTTTTTACAAACTAACAAACATATTAACTTCATTTTCATACATTTTTTTATTTAACTCGTTCAAAGAAAAATTTTTTTTTTCCACAAAATTAATTCTTTTGTTTCAATAAAATTTTTTTTAAATAGCCATTAAAGTAAAATTTAAAAATTTCCAATTGAATGGCGGATATTTTATGTAACATAATTAAAATTTATTATTTAAAATTAATCGTATTATTATATTAAATCATTGATTTCATTTATTTTATTTTGATTAATTTTTGATTAATTAGAATTTTCTTAAACAAATTATAATGTGTATGTGTAAATATAATATAATTATATGTACATAGTACATATATATATATTTACATATTATTATTATTATTATTATTATTCAAATACATTATTTAAACATGTCACATAATAAAATTTTTTCAAAAAGTAATAACTTTCATTCTTTAAGGTAAAGCAATCTGTAAATCTGTAAATATATAAAGAAATAAAAAGAGACAGTATCTAATAATTCAGGGTCTGTACCGAAATCTTTTTATTTTTAATCTAATTTTTTCAAAATTTTATTTTACAAAATCTTATTTAACCAAAATCTTTTTTTTTCATTCTGTTTCATTTTTTGAAGTTTGCCGATAAATTACAAAAAATGAAACAGAATGAAAAAAAAAGATTTTGGTTAAATAAGATCTTTGATAAGAAAAAAATATAATAAATTATCTACTTAATATTTATATATCTTTTTTACATAAATAATATAATAAATTAATGCTTGCAATAACAATATAACAATATACATAATATAATCAAATCCCTCCTAATTCAGAACCTCGCACATACATAAAAATAGATATTCTAGAAAAAGCGTATAACTCTGTTTTTGAATCCAACACTAAAATGCCTCCTAATTAAGAATCTCTCATATACATAATAAGTACCTATTTACATATTCTGTAAAAGGCACAGAATTCTGATTTTGTAACCAACTTTAAATTCTCACCGAAATATTTTTGAAATTAAATTCGATATTTTTAGTTTTCAAGATTTTTTTCACGCTTTTGTAACATATGGAATTTTTTCAACAAAATTTAAATTCAAGATTTTTTATTTCAGTAAAGTGTCATGCACCCTTGACAATTAGCATATACAAGAGTTTTGAAAAAAAAATGCTTTTTATTATTATTTTTTGTTCTTAAAAATCAATTTTTCTCAGAAAAGGGAATTTCTGAAAAAAATAAGATTTTTGATAAGAAAAATAAGATTTACTAATAAAAAAAAATAAGATTTTGCAAAATAAGATTAAAAATAAAAAGATTTCGGTCCCTTTCCAAAAATTCAAATATGACATTTTCTTTTTTTTTTAATTACATAATATTATATGTCATTAACACATATATATATGTACATATATAATTTTTGTAATATATACAGCTGAATTTTGTTCTCCGTGTATAACGCTGTAGTAATAATGCCATATAGTTTCAATTATTTAATTTTTTCTTTTATTTTTTTCAATTCATCAATTCTAATAATTTCTAATTCTAATAAATTCTAATATTCTGGCAATACTATAGTTCAATTCTAATATTCGGTATAAAGAAACTACCTATTTTTCTAAAAATTACACAGTGAAATCGACTCGAGCCGTAGATTTCACTTGATTGTAATGAAATCTACTTGAAACGCAAACCATATAGCAATTTTGACATTTGACGATCTCATTTTAATATTATTAATTTAATTCATGTCAAAAATCTGGCTAAAATGACATCAGTGTATTGTATTCTAGTGGAAATTTAAAAATATTTTATTTTTAAATAATCATTGTCATCGTAAATAAAGAAATGATAAAAAAAAGCAAAATTAGTACTTTTTTTAAAAATTCTGAATAAAATGAAAAAAAAAATATTACGATTTATATTACATACTCCTGTCATTTATTGAGAGTTACGGTACTAAGTATATTATTAATAGTATCAAATAAAATCCAAATCTAAAAAAAAAAACTTGTAACGTGTTACTTTACAGATTTTTAACATAATAAATTGAAAATGTTTTTATTAGAATTTTCCTTAACAGATATTTTCAGAAACAAAATTTACAAAAAATATTTAGTTAGTATTTTTGTAGATGCATAAGAAGTGTCAACATTCTTATAATATAATTGAAAAACAATGCTTTTTAACCAGGATTTTAAATCAGTTTGACTATAGATATAATTTCAAGAGCACACAATTCAATTTAAAAATTTCACTCAAAAATAATTCCACATACATAATTTAACTTTTTATTTATCAGAATAGCAGTTCAAAAAATTTAATTCTATAATGAAATTGTCCGAGTGGAATTTTCATCTGAACAATATTGTGTTTAGTAGAATTCTTCTAATAAAGTCGACCGGTTACCTTTTAATATCTTTGTTTTGACAAAAATCCTTACGATAGTGAATTATTAAAATTATAATTAGTACTTTCAGCAATAACAATATACCTAAGCTCAACGTTTCCTTAATTTTTTTCCAAACCATAAGCGATATATAATAACTAAATTTATAATAGAATTGAGTGGGTGATTCGAACTAACACTTCCTCGTTGTTTACAGCGTATTTTATACGCTCTTACCCACTAGGCCACCGAAGCCCATAATTGTGTAATATTTAACTTTTATTCAAATTTTTTTTAGATAATTTTAAATAATTATTTAATATTATTTAAAAAGCAGAAAGAGTGCAGTAGAGTAGAGTAGAGTGCAGTAGAGTAGAGCAGTAAAGAGTGCAGAAAGAGTGCAGTACTGTATCAACTCTGCCATACCCGTATGAACATAATATATGCTGTTTCCCAAAAACTTGATTATCTTTTACAAAATTTCAGATGTTTTATTTAATTAAGTACGGAGATATATTTATGTACATTTTGGAGTTGTATGACAACTATCCAAAACTGTTGCACCTACACAACCAAATTTTACAGAAGTTATTGCCGTAAAACTTGATCGTTTTTCACACAATTTCTGATGCCTAGCTTCTAATAATACTGAGTTATTTTCATTTAAAAATAGAAGTTGTATATTTGATACATCCGCACACCCAAATTATGCATAAATTGTTGACATGCAACTTGAAACTTTTTGCAAAATACCAGATATCTACCAATTCAATAAACACTGAATTATTTCCATAAAAAAAAACAAATTGTATGACAGCTATTCGACTGAAATTGGTATACTGCTATAATAGTCAGACGTGCATGGCTTTATTGACTCTGAATTCGATTTTGATCCGATCCATGCACTTTAGTCTATATCTAGCTCGGTTCCTTTAAGGTGCCAGAAACGTAATGACAAATTTATGTACATAGCCTTAAACATACGTTCATACGGGTATAAAAAATATTTCGAAAACACGCAACAAAAAAAATCTTAAAGGCGCATTTTTAAATGAAATTCTAAAATATAAAGCTTTAGTTTTTACCTAAGAATAATCTAGTAATTTTCGAAAAATTCATAAAAGAATATTGTAATTTTCAGCAGAGTATGATAATGCGTAAAATACTGATTTGTATTTTTCTATTATTTATAGATATCAAAATTTTGTTTTGTTTTTTTGTTTTAATGCATTTCTCTGTCATATAAATGTAGACAGGAAATTACACAACCTTTCCTGTTCAGGCGTGGTTGTACATGTCGTAAGGGGAAATAACTCTTACGACGTGTGTGGGATTCGAACCCACCCTCCCTCGGTATTTACAGTGTATTTTATACGCTCTTACCCACTAGACCACCGAGGCCCCAAGAAATCAATTTAAATCCGAATGTAAATTCAATAGAGATATACAAGCAAAAAATAGTTCTACTAACTGTTGCATTATACAAAATATCTATACAGTTTTACATTTATTTATATCTTATTAATAAAACTGTTGTATTTTTAATAGATTTCGATCAATCTTATGAGATTTGAATAAAATATTTCACTTAATCACTTTTTTGTAATAAAATACTTGTTTTAGAAATCACGTCTTATTGAAAAAACATGCGTATGGAATTTATAATTATGATGATATTGTATGATGCTATGATCCTATAATTAAATTGGAGTACAATGGAGTACAATATTGTAATTTACTTATTTTAAGCCACTTACATCAGGATTTAAAACTTTCGCATTAAATTATAAACAAATTATGGTAATTTTTAATAGTAATTAAATTATTTTATAAATTCTAGTGGTGCTTACTTTTGAATTAAGAATATAAACAATTTTAAATAAATTTTAAGCGGAAGTTGTATTACAGTAATAAAAATTTTAGTGAATTGAAGTAAATTAGAATTTAATTTACAAGTTTAAAAAGGACCAAAATAATAGTCAGAATTGATTACTACAACAGTGCTTCTCTTGAACATTATGTGGAAAAAATCTAAAGATTATATTATTACAATAATTTCATTTTAATTTATTCTCGTTAAAATTTTTTTTTTAATTTACGCAGATTCATTAAGATTCGAGGAGCTTGGAAGGAAACCTTCTTTATAGGACGTAGATAGTAAATAGTACAAAAATTATATTATAATTAATAAATAATTAAAATTAAATAAAATTAAATTAAAACTATAAAATAACATATTATGTTTTCTATAGATTCGTGAACAACATATGAAATTGAACATTTGGAGGTATACCGGAAAATGAAACAACCGATTCATTAGAAAAGAGGATAATTATATATACGACATTGAATTAAAGGAAATACCTCTGACTATATAAACAAAAATTAATGTTGTAATACAGCAAAATTTTAAAGATTTCTTCCACAAAATCATTAATCAATAAAACCACAAATATAGATGTTCAGCCATTCGAAGATAACACATATAGATATAGTTATTTAATTATTTTAAAAACGAAGTATACCTTCTCTTATGGTATTAGCAAACTTATTGTTAAAATATGCATTCACTACTTGTCAAAAATGCAGAAGGCAAAAAGCTTGGTTTGATGTGTTAGAGGACGTTGTACAATATCGTTTAAATGTAAATAAATATAAAATAAAAATAATTTCTAATGGATAAAAATTATGAAATTAAAAAAAATTTTCTCCTATAAAAATTGCAAAAAAATTTGTTTATTTAGACGATGTTTGATATAAGAGTAGAAATATTTCATGGGTGTGATTTTTAAGACTAAAATTATTTAAAAAAATGCAATTCGAGAAAGGAGTATATTTTCAGTCGTTACTTCCTTTATTGCTGCTTAACTTTTGATTCAAATACTATGTACTGATCTGCAGAAAACAACTTAGTCTTGTTTGAAAGTTTATTTTTCATATGATGAAGAATTTGATTTTTTTTTTTTAAATAGCTAACAAATTTTCTTTCCTTTAAGAAACGACATATTCTATTAAGTTTATAGTAAGTAGCGATTTTCTGTTCCTTTTCCTCTTAATTAAGATAAATTATCATGTATTAATAAAAATTATAAATTTTAGATGTAAGGTGAAAAGCACACCTAATATATTTATTGAAAGAAAATCCATTATTTAAAAAACATTTTTGTTAAATATAAAATGTTTCTATAACGGAACAATAAGCTTTCAAACAAAACTTACTTAGTTTCTCTAGATCATGGAAGTTAAAAGTTATACGGCCATTAATAATGTAAAACAAAAAAAGGATAAAAGTTCTAATATCTTGAAAACGACTGAGAATAAAACACTCTTTCCATACAATTTTTTTCTAGTTTTAGTCGCAAGAATCAACCTATGAAATATTTGCACACTAGTGCGAAACCTCTATATATATTAAGAAAATAAACAATTTTTTTAACTGTATTTCAAAGGATAAAAGAGTGTTAAACATTAACTAAATAAATTCAAATAAATAACTGTAATATCAATATACTAAACGTCATACTAAACATACTAATAACTAACATACATAGTAAAAGCCTTTAATAACACACTAAAAAGTCATTCAACAATATATATTATTGATACTAAGTTAAGGATTGTATATATATATAAAAATATATTTTGTAACTTTTCAGGCTTTAAAAAATCTTAGTACAATAACACCTTATTATTATGAATTATCAATAAGAAAGAAAACACTATATAATCTTTAGAAAATTTCAAAACATCAACACTAAAATATCATAAAATTTAATGAAAAGAAAATATTCAAATTATTTATAAAATACTCATAAAAAAAATGTGCTTAGAATAAATCTTAACTTGATATTCTTACTTAATTTGTTTTAATAAAACTGTAGATACTATTCGTAACTAAGAAAAAAAACTAAAGAACTTGAAACAGGTAAAAATTAGGACGTTAATTTTTCTTGTGGGACGTGCAGATCTTTAAAAAGCAGCAACAAAGCCTAAATTCGCTTGTTAATGTGAGATTTTTTACCTATTCTAAAACCACCAACTCACCTAACCAAATTAATGAAATAAAGATCTTAACTGCATAAAAACAGAGATAGAAAAGAAAAATAGGGAAAGAAGAGTTAATTTCAAATGTAGACTATAAAACTGCTAAAATAATCCAATAAAATTAAAAATTGAATACAAAATATTTAAATATTTGTAAAAAAAAACCAGTAAATTATTTTTGCCCATTATTTTCACAAAAAAAAAAAAATACAATATGGTTGAGTTCATGTTTTCCAGATCTTACGAAGCTCTACAAATGCAGGGCGTTTTTGAGGCAATACTGCAAAAAGTTTGACGTTTTTGTTTTAAGAACTTTAAAAGATCTGCTGTCATATTTGCAGAATGAAAATTTATGCTGCCGATAACCAAAAAATAACATAACCTAAAAATATCTTTTAATTTTTGAAAACTGTGTAACAGTATATTTTTATTAATATAAAATTTAGCTTGTTTATAATATTCATTTCAATTTTTTTTTTAAATGTCAAAATACAAAAATTTAAAAGTCATATACAATGAAGTGCAGTAAACTGTTTTTAAAGGTAGAGCTGCTTTTTCAATTTTTAGATTTTCTGCTCTTTTCTGGCGCTGATTGAATAAGAATTATGTTTTAAGATCTGCAAACATGTACTCAACCTATATCGTGATATATTAACATCCTAGTCAAGAATAAAATCAATTGGAGGAAACAGTTAACCTTTTTTTCGTATACTGATAAATTATTATATTATTTAATGTTTTATTTTAATAATAAGGTCATTCTAAGTTGAACGCTATTATTATATCTAGCTATATTATATATATAGCAATTATTATTTATTTTGTTTATATTATATATTATATATACGAGTATATACCTATTATATTCTTTCATTATATAGGTATTTAGTTGAAAGAGAGGTATGTTAACAAAAATTACATTTTCCCCATAAGTTTTACTTCCAATTAAAAATATTCCTAAACAGAATTTAACACCTCACTTCCTCTTTGAAATACGTCATGTGCTTAACCACTTTTCCACCGAGTTATCGACATAAATTATATTTTTTAGTTTAATTATAGATGAATTATAATTATGCTATCTAAGTTATATAATTATTTAAATTTAAATTATTTATTAAAATATGTTCATAATTTAATTATTGTAATGAAAAAAACTTTGAACACTGAACACAAACAATGGAAATAACTTAGAGTTCAGCGTTTTCTTAAAGTAAAAAAGAAAAATATTTATTTTTTAAAACAGAAAGGATATCTGTGTTTTCTTCTATCTACGGAACTATTTTTGCTTTATTTTTGCTATCTACGGAATCGTTGCATTTAAAAAACCGGTAACCAAATCAATATTTCAAGAACATTATGAAAAACTAATTGTCAATTAATATCAAATTAGTAAATTTTTTTTTTCTCCTAATTATATACTAGTGTACTTTACATTTTTATCCCTATAATAGACTATCAATCGATTTAAGTGCCAAAAATCTTAATTTTATTTAAATAAAACTATAAAAGATCAATAACAATACATGCAACCTTTTCGCTATCAATTTTCTTTTTAACATTTTCTTAAAAAAAAAATAAAAAAATATTTTTTTATCTATAATCAAAAAAAAATTTTTTTACGTAACACCACAACACCAGTTACCACATAAAAAAACCAAAATACTACCCCAAGTTAAATATTTGTACATGTAAAAAAAAAATTATACACCCATTTTTAAAAGAATATCTACCATAAAAATTATTTCAATCACCTGTAGCTATTTAATCCCATCAACGCTTTTTATTAAATACAACAAAAAAGAAAAGAAAAAAACAAAACATAGTTTAAAAAAATTTCACTTGCTACTTCCATTTTTCAAATTTTTCACTAAATCATATTTTAAAGTTGGATTAAAAGTTTAAAGTTAAAATAAATATTTTCCTTTTTTCTTTAAGGTTAACCATGATGATACCGTTTATTCCGGGCTTTTTTGTTTTTCACCGTTAAAACTTTGAATCAAAACAAAATATTTGCACAGTTACTAAATTTTATTTTGTTTTTTTTGTTTTTTTTTTTGATCCATTAATGACGTCTTATTTTGCACAATATATAAATCCATTCAGAAAAAGTATATATGTATAACATATGTATGTACATCCCTTAAATTCCAGTCTAATACATTTATATATATGATAAGCTTTTAAAAGCTTTAGTATAACAGTAATATCTCGAAATAAAGGCGACTGCCTAAAGAAAAGTGTATCTATGTGTATATGTATGTATGTATATGTTTATATGTTTTTTTTTAAATTATTTTTTTTTACTGTTTTGTTTCTTATATATACATACATATATATATATATATATCACTGAACCTATAGATAGTACATAAAATATTATCATAATATATACAATGATCTGATGTAAACATGCATGTTTATATACATATGTACATACTTATTAAAGGTAATATACTGTTATTTCTTTACTGTTATTTATTCCTTTAATTTAAAAGTTAAAATGGTATTATTCTTTTTTCCTACTAATACCGTTCTTATTACCACGTTTTTAAAATAATAAACAAACATAATATAAATGTGTAAATACACGTACACCATAATAAAATAATTTTATTTAACATGTGTGTGTAAAAATCGTATTCTAAAGAGATATACATATCTATATACTACAAATTTCAAACTTATACATATTACATACATATAATATATAGACATAATTTATATGAATTTATATATGATTAGGTATAACAAAAAATATTCAAACATAACAGTAGTAACAACAAATTTTCATATTTTACTATTAAGTAAAAAAAAATAAAATAAATAAGTTTCACTTTGAATTTGACCGTTGTATCGGAAAGTTTATTTTTTAAGAGAAAATTTTCGCGCGTGTTTAACAGTAATATTCTTTTAACAAAAAAATTTTTTTCTTCTTTTTCTTTTTAAACAATTTATTATTAATATATTTATTGTGTATATATTAATATACTTTATTAAATTATTTATTTATTTATTTATTTACTTTTCTTAATTTCGTCAAGTATTCGAAAAAAAAAAAAACAAAAACTTTAGAATAGAAAAAAAAAAATTCTATTCAAGTGAGCAAAATATAATAAATATTAAGTAAAATTATAAATAAATATTTAAAATAAAGAAAAACAAAAAATGAACCATAAGAAAAAAAAGAAAAATAATAAATATTATTTAACTAATAATTAAAGATATTTATTTAAAAAAAAAAATAAAAACAAAACAAAAGAGTTTAAAAAAAAAAAGTTTAAATATGTGTGATGTATATACAGGTTTTTAAAATTTTTTAATTATTTAATTATAATAAGAAAAAAAAAAAAAATAAAATGGTTTTGCTTAAAATTGAAATTTTTAATTAATAATATAATATTATAATAATTTTATTTAAAAAAAAAAAAAAAAATTATACTATAAATAATATTAAATTAATATATCAAATTAATATATCCAATTAATATAATTGATATTTAAATCATATTAAATGTTCATTTTTAAAAGTAAATAAAATAAATAAATAATATTAATTCGTATTAATAAAATTATTAAAATTATTATTGTTATATTAAATAATAAAAAATTAAAAAATCAAAAAAACTAATAATATTAATTTCTTTAAATATGACTAATATATACTCGTATATCATTGATTAATATATTTTTAAATTAATGCTATCTAAATAAATAAATTAAATATAATTGGGATTAATAAATAAATAAAAATGTTTTTTTGTATTTACATTTAGTAAAATATAAATTATAATATATACATATATATATATATATTACATAAAAATGAAAAAATAAATAATAATATTATTATTTACAATAATTAAAAAAAAAAAAGAAAATTTTTAATAATAAAATGTAAGTGTTAGTATATAAATAATAAATAATTTATTGTTATATTAAGTTCTCAAAACGGAATAAACATATGTTAATTGTTCAAGTATGTTAAATATTAAATAGTTTTTTTTATTTTTTTTTATTTTTTATAACATTATAACAATATAAAAGTTAGGTTTTTTTTTAATATCAGTATAATATTTTTTGTTGTTAATTGTCTTCAAATTTTAAATTATGATTTCTAATTGTCTATATGTTTCAAACACCGGTCAATTTAATATAATGTAAAAAAAAAAAAAAAATAAATAAATAGTATAATTATAATTTAATAATGAGTACCGCTGGTCTAAATTCTAGCGGAACAAGACCTTAAATTTTGCTTAGATATTTATAGCTGGGAGAAATAAATAAATAAATAAATTTTCTATACTATTAACAATTCGAAGACATATGCATACGACGATTTGCCTCTGATACCTAATTATTTGTCAAATATATTAGACTCTTTGGTAATATACGTGTATACTATTAATTCTTAAGTAAATAGACGTTCCATTTAGTATTTCGAATTATTCACAAATAGTTGATGTTAAATGAAACAATTAAACTAATATTCTCTGTTCAAAAATTTTCAAAGAGAAACATGCAGAGACTGCATTGCCAACTTGAACGTAATTGAAATCTCTTTATAGTATAATTCAGGATATGGTAATTCGTTTGTAACTCGAATATCGCCAATTTGGAATCATTACCATTTCATGGATTCCATCAAATTGGAGATGATTATTTTTTAAATTTACTAAGATTTAAGGAGAACATCAACACTTTTTGCTCGGCAATCTTTAAACGGATGTTTAGTTCATAGCAGAATTCTTCTTTTGCCCAAAAAGTACAATAGTACTAAAGGTCCTCTAATTTATTGTTTGGTCAAAATGGGAGGTTGAGTTCAGTGGCTTAAACTCCCACACATAATATAGGAATGGTGTTTGTACCATTCTCTTTTAGCTTCTCTCGATGCGGTTCCCACCTATAACCTTAAAAAGAAAAAAACAAATATTTAAGTAAAGTCATCTTGTTCAATTTGAAAATTCAAATTTTTTAGTATTTCCCATCAGTATGCATTTAAATATACTTGGAAATACTTGATAAATACTCACTCGGATCCCGATTTACGCCTTTTCAATTTAAAACTTTTCGAATTACATCTTCAATTTACTTGACGTAATTTTTTTATTTATTTTACGCACTTTTTTTCCATTTACAACCAATTTCAATTTCTTATTGTTAATTATTTTTCAATTTAAGCTTATTTTTCGTTTTACGTTAAATGAAAATTATTTAATAAAAAAAATGAAAATTATTAACGTGACGTTGAAAACTACTTTATGATTTTTCATTTCCATTTAGATTTATTTTTTTTACACCCATCATTTCAGGAACGCATACTGATCGTAAATCGGGGTCAGAGCGTAGATGAAACAATAACTAAATTATAAGAAAAAGAAAACTAAAGCCAAAATTAAATAGAAATAAGATAAACCGCCTCACCGATCAACAAATTATTCAAACTCTGATTTTGTAACGTTATAAAATACCTCCTAATTTTTATAAATACCTTATTGTTATAATGTAAATGAAAACAAAATTATTAGATATAATTTTAGAGCTGATTACGCATAAGACCAAAATTTAAAAATTTAGGAGCCTCGGCGGCCTAGTAAGTAGGAATGTATAAAATACGCTGTAAACACCGAGTGAGTGTGGGTTTGAATCCAACAGACGTCGTAAGAGTTATTCGCCTTTACGACATTTACAGCCACGCCTGAACTGTGAATTTCCTGTCCACATTTATGTGGCAGAGAAATACATTAAAAAAAAATATATATATATATATATAAATTTTAGATTTTGTTTTATTTCAAATTTGGAAGTGAAATAAAGCCAACCAAACAAGAATATTCTGAAATAATTGAGAATAAAGGATAAAATAATTCTTTTCATCTATAACAAAAAAAAAAAAAAAAAAAAAAAAAAACACAAATACAATTAGATAGAAATTTTAAAAGAAAATCTTTGAAATTATTTTCTTAGATATTTTTGCTAATTAAAGAACTTTTCTAATTAAGTTTTAAAGAAATTTGGATTCGATTCTTCGATACTAGAAGAAGTCAAATGAGATATAATAATATTGAATAAATATTTAAAAAATAAATAAATCATAAAGTTTGTTATTTTACCTTCAATAAATAAAGAAATAAATACATCTCTTTGATCTATATAATGAATATTTGCAATATACACTTAGTAATACCCAAAATGAATTCAAATAAAATTGATATCGTTAATTTTTTTTAAAATTTCATTTTATTTTAGAAACAAATGGTCTAGAAAAAAATAAAACCTTTTTAATTTTAGACAAACAATGGTTTTTGGGTATATCTAATGAGATATTTTTAATAACTCTTTAGGCAGTTGTTTTCTATTTTTATTTTTATTTAAAAAAAAAATATAGAATACATTTTTAGGTAACAAAAAATCTTATGCTTTTATATTTTTAGCTAATTGTTTTTTAAATAAGTTCTTAAAAAACTTTTAAATTTTAAATTTTGAATTTTTTTTTCTATGCATTTTATGGTATAACAAAGATAATAATTTAAGGTGATAGCCCAATGCTTACTTTGCTTCCTTTACTTTGAATACTTTTTCAAAGTATCAAAATGAAGCAAAGTTAACAAAATAAATACTGGCCAAATGATTACTTTACATTTTTTACTTTGACTTTTGTTGAATTTATTTTTGCTGAAATGGATTTGGAAAAGAATTTTTAGAATTTTATTTTATATATAATTAATTATTTTATATGAAACGTACAAATGTTTCTATTCAGTACTCAATAGGAGAAGATTTTGGGTTTGGGACATTTATAGAAATTGTCAAATTCAAGGATTGTCACATTCCCACCTAATCAAATTATTTTAATGTTTATGTAAAAAAATTCAAATCCAAAATTCAAATGTCAAGAGGCCTCGGACCTATTGCGTAAGAACGTATAAAATACGCTGTAAACACCGGGAGAGTGTTTATTCCAGAAACATTGAATTGGAGAGTATGATTGTAAAAGAACAATGAATCCGCCTATTATTATTACTATTTTACTATCAGTGACTATAATAACCATCAACAGTTACAACATATACAGTAGAATTTAACACCTTTCTGTGTTAGGTAATAATTAAAGGCAACTCCACTATTACTACAGCAGTTATTATTATTAATATTAGTACTAAATAATATTATTATTACTATTTGCTATAGAGTCGAGGTTTATCTTGTACTTTACTTTTAGATATCGTATAGTCCCTAAAATAAATTTTTTGCCAGTTAAATATAGCAAATCTCAATGTCGAAAAAGTCCCAGAAATCTCGCTATAAAAAAATCGATCGCAAAAAATTGATGGGAAAAAAATCGCTCACTTCAGATTAATTCCATGTGCCGCTGATGCAAATGCTATGCTGATTCCATTAAGTTATCATCAATCAATCATATCAATCATATACTATGTACAATAAGTACAGATTAGATTTATAAAAATCATGAATCCAGCCAATGGTGTAGTGGTTAAGAAACCGGCCTTTCATACGAAAAGTATCATGTTCCTACCCGGCTGTGTCATATAGATTTTTCTTATAATATATAATAATTAGTAGAATATAATTAAATTAAAAATAAGTATATAGTTATGTCTTATAAATTATAATTAATATCATATTGTATTGTAATAGCTATAATGCTTGTATAAGATAATAGATGACGTAAAAATAATAAAGAAACGTCTTAGTCTTGTACAATAGCTACAGCCGAGTAATCAACGGCTTAGTGAAATTAATGATTCACGAAACTGAAGCTTAGTCAAATATGAATAATAAATGACTAAATGAATGCCCTATACTCCTCATAGGAATGTCAAGAAAAAAAAAATCATGGATTAAATTTAACTTGCAAATTAAGTGTTATTGTTCTTTTACAAAATCTCACTCCCAAATCAATAGTTCCGCATCCTTGTCCTATCCTCTTCCATCCCCTATTCTTTGGACTACATACTGCGTAAGCAGTTAGTGGTTTTTTTCGCATTATATTTGCTAAAAGGGATGGTGAGTTTAGTCAGTAAGAACACTACCTGGGAAAAAGTAAAACAAAAAATAAATTTTGAAAAACAAATTTGTGTCTTTATTAAATTTATGATCAAATTTTAAACAATTTTTTAAAGTTAATTTTTTTTTCTGTCATCATTTTCTTTACATTTTACCACATTTTATTAAGTTTGAAATATTAAAATTCTGAATTTAATGAAATATACAAAAAAA
Organism: Poecilobothrus nobilitatus; assembly: GCA_947095535.1. Lineage (NCBI taxonomy): Eukaryota > Metazoa > Arthropoda > Insecta > Diptera > Dolichopodidae > Poecilobothrus > Poecilobothrus nobilitatus. The sequence goes on from OX352772.1 coordinate 46,915,552, forward strand.
CCAAGTGTTCGGAATGTATGCATATGTATAAAAAATTTTCTAATATTTACTAGAATGTCAATTTAAGTATTAGATTTTTGTATATATATGGATTAATTGCTCAAAATTGCTATTTCCTGTTCTGTAAGTATATTTATTTTTTCATCTTTTGTCTAGTTTATAAAAACATAGTTGAAAAAAAAAAGGAAAAAAAAATTCTCTTTATAAATATTTACGTTTATTTTTATTTTACTTTAATTTTTTTCTTTTTATTTAATTTCTTTTTTATATACATTTAAATCTATATTAAATTTTGAAAATTTCAAAATGATGGCGTTACATTAACTTAATTTTTAGTTTATAAAGATGAATTTTAAAGAATAAAATTTTAAATAGAAATTTAATTTTGTCTTTAAGTCTTTGGAATGGCATAATTGACAAATTGACGTGTCTACCCTCTAAGCACCATTTAAATTCAGAATTCCGAACCGGAATTGAAACGTTTATGATATATTTTTTTATTTTAACAATAGGTTCACATACATTTTTTTTTACACAAAATGAATAATAACATATACGAGTATGCGATCAATACAGACACACGATTCAGCCACCATTTTTTTATTACAGTAATTTTTTTTATTGTTGAAGTGTCAGTGATCCTCAGTGTTAAGTTTGTGCTAAGTTTGTGTTTATTTATTTCATATATAAAAGTAAATTAAAGTTTAATTTGATATTAAAATAATATTAATTTAATAATAAAATAAACATTATTATGCCATTATTATGCCATAAATAAAGCAATAGAAAACATTTTTGGTTTTAAGTTCAAACATAGAATAATGCTGTAGACAAGCTGTGAAATAAAGTTTTAAAAATAATACTGATAAAATTTTAAAAAATTTATACATATGTATTTTAAAAACGTTTCAGTTTTGTGAAACCATAACCACATGTAAAAATTGATTAGTTTTTATTCGCAACTGCGGTTCGCATTTTATTCACAATTGCAGTTCAAAAACTTTTCAGTTGTGTGAATTCAAATTGAATTGTTGTACGAGCGTTACATGTTTTTGTCTAATTTTCTTGTGCATGAATTATCAAATTGAATAATTTATGAAACATAACCGAATTAGTTTTGAACTCTAGTATGAAAAATTTAATTCAATCTTTCTGGATTGTAAACTTTAATTCAAATTCATTTTGGATTCGTCGTACTTAGAGCGTATAACGTTTTGAAATGTCAAAAGCATAAATATCACTGATTTTAAAATTTTTGTTATTACTTTTAACGAGATTGACATTAGGACAGAATAAAATATATATAATTTTAATAATATTGTACCTACTTCAATATTATATTTTTATATATTCCAAATTATTTTTTAAAATTATCTCATTTCTTTTTCTTTAAAATGTGTGGCATAAAATGAAAATTCAATTTTGTATTTGTAAACAAACCAATATGACATTGCAAAGCGTCCTGACTACTTTAAAATATAAATTGATTTAACTTTCTCACATTAACAATGTCAGTCACATCTGTCGTATGGCAACAGTAATAGGTTCCGTAAATTTCAAAGCATTATGGGTACGTCATTTAATACCTCCCTTCATTTAATGGGTAAAAAATAATAATATAATGTATAAAGTTAACAAGGTAAAGCACACCATAATTTATTTATACATATAATAAATTCACACTAGATTATATTTTATGCCAATTTTAAAACTTTCCTTATTTTGTGGATGATTTTAGTCAGGTTTATAAAACAATTTGCCTAAAATACAATACAATTTAGGTAAAAAATAATAATATTACAATATAGGTAAACAATTTGCGTTAGCAGCAACATATTGTTGAATTAAACGTACAGTTAAATTTACGACATATGTTGCTAATAAAACTATGAAGTACATAAACGTCTTCTTTAATACATTTTTTTGACATCATTATGTTTAGGTTTAAGCTTTTAGCAAATTTAACACAAAGTCTCTATTATACTATTTGTCTGCATATCATTTTCACATGACTTTTTGGTTAATATTAAAATAATAAAAATTTGATTTTATCAAAATATCTATTACTTATTAAATTTAATTCCATAGTTATAATTGAGAAAAAATAGTTCGTTCAGAAATTTCTGCACAGATTCCAAAATGTCAGCTCCTTTTTTTTATTTATACAATTCTTTTATTTTGATTTGTTTGAACTGTTAAGCGTGTTAAGCGTGTCTATTTTGGATTTTTTTTTATTCAAAACACCACAAATTAAAAATACTATAATGAATTTTGCTATTTTCAAAAATTATAAAATCATTTTAAAAAATAATCTGAAAAATGGTTATGTGTATAGGCACATATGTATGCAATCAATAAAAAAATAATTATTTCAGAACAAAAGAAACCTTTTTATACCTACCTTTTTTGGTGCAAGTTATTTATGAGATATGATATTATTTATTTATGATATTTATGTCAATATTGAATATAGCAACACTAATCAATTTTTATTTACATGTCGGATTTGCAAAGCATTTGATGCAACCACGGCCGGCTATGAATGCACAAGTGACACATTCATAGTGTCCCATTATTAAGCGGCGAGAAATTCCTCAAAAAAAATTCCCCAAAATTTTTTTTATATTTTTTTAAATTATATATGTTTGCACCTATGTATAAAATATTTTGCGACAAATTTATTTTACCTAAGTATACATCTTTATAAAATGTAGAATTTATATTAATAATTTGGAGGAATTTTAATATAAATTTGAATACAAAATATACATAAGGCTAGATAGATATCTGCCAATATTATCAGTTTACATAATATGTACACTGTATTAGACTCTATATGTTGCCATGTACATTACACTCTATGTCATTACACATCTATGTAAATTTTTTATTCATTTTTTTTTTTCAGCAAGCACACAAACTAATCTAATAATATATTATCTATAGACCTAATTCTAACCTATAGAATATATTATCTTTAACTCTAAATAATTTCATTTTTCAAGACAATATAGACAATAAGACAATAAGGCTCAAAGAGAAACTTTTTAATTGGGTCAAGTCTCATGGAAGCTTTTAAAAAAATTATGTGCAACTAGTCTTTCTTATTTTACATACATATATATTATATCTGCATGAGAAAAGTCCTATTTAACTTCTAGTTGCAAACTTGAACGCAACCACATTATCAATCTTCTCTGAAAATTTAATTAAAAAATTGCATGTATTTTCATGTGTATTTTCATTCAAATATTTAATTAAAAAAAAAAATTGAATTGGAAATCCATGGGCGATGCCCTATGTAATTATTTTAGATAATGATCTAAATATTTTATGGGCATCAATGGCATAAATATTTTTCAATATTCAATCCAGATCTTCTTTTTAAATTTTAGAATAAAATTTTAACAAAAAAGAAAAAATTAAAACGAAAAATACCCCCGTTGCATTAATGGGAAGGAGGGTGCAAACATTTAAATGTGCATAGGGTGTCATAACTCTTGAGCCGGCGCTGAATGCAGCTCTTTAAATTACTCTAAAAACTTTAAATTATTGTAATAGGTGTATTTTATCATCTAAAGATAAGTTTTAAATATATAAATTGTGATTCTTCATATGGATACCTTTATTTTTCCATTCATGTTTACTTTTATATAAGATAATTTTCTCAGTTGAACATTTCATTCATTCATAATTTAAAAATTATTACCGCATTACCACTACTTAATGTAATATCTTTATGTATGTATAGTATAATTTATTAGGTAATGTAATATCTATATTATTATTAATTGCTATATAATATATTCTTGTGAACAATTCAAATAATTTATGAATTTTATTTAAAAAAAGCTTTGATTATTGTTGATTCGTACATAATAAAATATGCTATTCACATAATAATTATTAAACTAGACTAGAAGCAATCCTAATACATATACATATATTTGTATGTACATATATCAATGGAATGTTAAAAATTTTTTATCATTTCTTTTTTAAAAATTATGATTTATGAATGAATTTTTAAGAATTGTGCTTAGTATTTATTATTAGAACATAAATTAGTTACTTATGAAAAATATTACAACTATGTATAACCAACCATTTGTCTTTTGTATTATCATATAGAGAACGGGGTAGCCTAATGGGTAAGAGTGTATAAAATACGCTGTAAACGCCGAGGAAGTGTGGGTTCGAATCCCACACACGTCATAAGAGTAATTCCCCCTTACGACATATAAAACCACGCCTGTAAAAGAAAGGCTGTGTAATTTCCTTGTTACATTTATGTGGCAGGGAAATGCAATAAAAAAAAAATCTTCATTTCAATAAAAAAAAATTCAAATATTTATACGTATACATGGGGTGATAATGTAATATCCCATATTTATAAAATTAATCATACATATATATAAATATGGGATATCATTCATATAAATTAAATATTATCCTGGAGTTCTAACGAGATTCAAAAAAACTAACTAAGTATATATACGTATTTACTTATTTAAAAAAGAAAACATGTTTTTATACACAGTGAATAAAATAAAAGTAAATAAAATGTCTTTACATAAAAATATTTCATTAAAATTCATACAATGCATTTTTTTTGTTTTGTTTACCGATATGAAACATTTTATTACTTTTTTTTAATCAACTTTCCTGATTATAATTTAAAAAAATTTATTTTGAAAAAAACTACAGGTGCTAAAATAGATCGGTTCCAAGAAAATAGAATATAGTTTAAAAATGTCTTATTATATGAGATCCCTGAAGCATTTTTTAAAGGGAAGTGGGAATCTATAGAAGATATGAAGAATACGCCTTTGGTATTGTCAGATTCTTACTGACAAAATTCATTCCCTTCTTTATCCAATATAATAGTTTGTTACCCCTAATTTCTAGCATATAACTAATATATGCTAGAAAGTAGGGAATGGAAAGTAAAGGACAGAAATTCGAAAACTTTGAATTGGGGAGTGGAACTGTAAGGAAATAATGAATCCGCTTATTATTATTATTTTGCTATACGAATCAACAAGTGACGAATCAACTCATCAATAATTACAACATCACAACACTATTAGTATATACTTAACACCTTTCTGCATGAGTTAATAATTAAAAGCAGCTCTATTATAGCAGCTGCTATTATTAGTGTTAGTACCTATTATCAAGAGGGTGGAGATTTCGAAAACGAAGATGGAGAAGTTTTCGAAAATGAAGATGGAAAAAGTTACCGAAGTCTTCAGAATACAAAGCGAAAAGGTGAATGAGTCGTTTATTAATGTAATAAAAAAAAAAATCATGAGGTCTAAGGCAAAAAAATGATTAATGTGATTAACGATAATAATATAAATGTGGGTCAAATTGTATCATTTGCTGATACGGTAAAAAATACAAAAAATATTGGAATGAAAATTAAAAAAAAAATTACCTTTAATTGTTAAGCCAAAAAATAAATAAAAAAGTGAAAAAACGAAAAGCGATTGAAATACAAAGGTTGATCCAAAAGATCTTAAAATCAAAAACATTGAAAATGAACCAAATGGAGCAATAGTAATTGAAACATTTTGACTGAAACAATTTTGCAATTGAAACAATTTTGCAATATATTAATTGAAGAATGTAAAAAAATAAAAATCGAATTATATAAAAAATAACAGACAGTTACGAAATAAAAATACCAACGGTCATTAAACCACAAATTCAATTAGTTCATATGAATAATAAATTTAGTAATGCTGAAGTAATATAGAGAAACTTAAAAAGCAGAACTCGTTTATGGAAATGTGTAATATTAAAGTATAATAAAAACATACGAGTTGTAAAAATACAATAAAGTAGTATACAACGCAGTAATTGAAGTAGATAAAGAAATTTTCCCAAAAATACTTGCGAACGAAAAATTATGTATGGGATGCGAAAGATGCAAGCCGTTTGATACTATAAATATACGAAGGTGCTACAAATATAAAACCATAAATCGATCGATCGTAATAACAAGGAAACATGCCCCAAATGTCACCAAGAACATAAAACTAACGAATGTTACAAAGAGAAAATAAATAAATGCATAAATTGCATAAAATACAACGAGAAACTAAAATTAAATATGGATATTAATCATAAAACACTTAGTAAATTAGGTCCAGCATAAATTTGCTTTAAAGAAAAAAGCCATCGGATATTCACAATTAAAGAACATAGTTGTTGATCAAATAAATCATGAAAACTGTATGCAAACCCATAAAGAAAATACAAATAAAAGTAATTATGAACTAAAACATTATATAATTAACGATATAATTAATCATAATGCCAAAAATTTAAAAAACTACATTGGATCAAATGGTTCGTCCAATTGTTAGTCTAACAAAAAAAGCAGTGGAAAATGGGGATATCATATATGTACTTTCAAGATTACGTGATCATAGAATATATACTAACGTGAGGTTATTTTTGTCATTTTTCCATGATCAGGATGATATATGTTATGATGGTATGACAAAAACTAACATAATAGTACTTATCAAACAGGAAGGACTTCCGACAAATTATAAGGACTTACGTAAATTATATGATAAATATCGTGAAAATATATAGGAATAACAGCTCAACAACATACAGAAGCCATATATACAACAAATATAGGCAGCATCTTCAGAAAATAAAAGATTTATGGCAAAACTATTTGATTGCAAAATGAAGGAACACACAAAAGAGCAAAATATAAGTGAATTAAAAATTTTATACGTAAACAAATGTAGTATCAGAAACAAAATTTATGAATTGGAGGCGACAAATCAAACACCACCATTTTATTTTATTTGTTGCGGTCGGAACTCCATGTCAGAAATACTCATGGAGCATAAATCTTTCTGTATGCTATAAGCTACTTTTGCATCAAAATTGTTTACTACTGATCTGATATCACTTTTATCTTTTGACTTTAAAATTATCGGGGATTCTGGCTGCTCCACTTTTGATTTATGATTGTTATTGAATGTAAAACTTAAAGTGTGTTTAATCTGTTAATCAATTATCCATTTTATTAAATTTTTATATAATTTTTAACTTTTGCAATGATAAATTAAACCCAAGATTTTAAATTTTCGTTTATGTATATGTATGTATTAAATGAATATGCTTTGATTACTTATAATTATCGACATTTTGGGGTATTTGGTTATCTAAGCTTAAGGAACCAAATATTATTTGTAAATTTAAAGAAATTATTTAAATAGTTTTTATAACTATATTAAACAGAAATAAAAAGTATTTAAATCAATTACATGAATAAATACTGTCTATCGCAAGAATTAAAATCTAATTTTTTTGAAAAGGCCTCCATTTTTAGCACATTTCCAAAAAAATTTTAAAAAAATGTGCTTATTAGTTTCACTCTGTCCGTCCGTCAGTCCGTCCGTCTGTTTACAAAACTTCTACACCGTTAAAGATAGAGAAAAAAAATTTTAACCATGGGTAGGTCTCATAAAAAAAATAATTTTGTGGAACAATTTTTTCATGTAGCCCCCCCATTACGGAGCTACAGCCCCTCAAACTTTGAAAAAGCCCTATTTTTAAATGCATATATCTTATGTTCTGCTTAAGATTTTTTCAATCTGAAAACGTCATTCGACAAGTATTTCTTTTATCTTTGTAAATTAATATCAAAATTATACAATTTTTTTAAATTTAGTATTTAAATTTACCGTTATGTGGAAACCAAATTTTGCATGATTTTTCTACTTTCATAACTCCGGCACGCTTCTAGATAGAGGCTTGAAATTTTGAGGCAAGAAAGAACTTTTAGAATTAGTATAAGTTTGCTCAGAAAATTTTTTCGGACCACCCCCTGTTTATGAGCTATTAGGGCTTAAAAATTGAAAATTTGCTATTTTTAAACACCTGTAACTTAGGAACCTGTACACATTTTACTTCTGCAAGATATAAAAATTAAAGCTACAGTAATATATTTTTACGTGTGTTAAAGGTTTATTTTGATTGTAAAGCGTTCCAAAGTTGCAGCTCTTCAAAATTGCGAAAAAGCCCCATTTTCAGATGTATATATCTCGGGCTCTGCGTAATAATTTTGCAATCTAAAATCGCCAGAAGATCGAAAATTTTATTATCTATATAAAACAATATCAAAATTATGTAATATTTTTTAATTTACTATTTAAATTTACCGTTATGTGAAAACCACATTTTGCATGAAATTTTGTTTTTTCATAACTCCGGCACCCCTTTAGGTAGGAACCTGAAATTTTGAGACATGAAAGAACTTTTAGAATTAGTATAAGTTTCCTCAGAAAATAGCACCCCCTCTTTAAGAGTTATTACGCCTCAAAAATTGAAAATTTGCTATTTTTAGACACCTGTAACTTAGGCACCTGTACAAATTTTTCTTCGGCAAGACATGAAAATTAAAAGTTCAATAATATATTTTTACGTGTGTTAACGGTTTTTCTTAATTATATAGGATTCCGGATTTACAGCCCCTCAAAATTGCTAAAAAGTCTCATTTTCACATTTTTTCTTATTACATGAAATTTTCAAATTTTTGTGTAAGTCACACTTCTAAACAGTTTGTATTGAGTTTTGGAAATGTGCGCTTTTAAAAACCGTTGGTTTACATTCTACCTTGTTTATTATATACTACGAAGAACTTATTGTAAAAAATAAATTGCAAATAGTATGGTTTAAAAATAAATGTATTAAACACTTGCTCCTACTATCATATAAACATTCCTAACATTTTATTTTTAACTATTTTTATTTTATTTATTATTAGATATTATTTTTTTTTTTTAACGTACTTTCTATTTTTCTTGTTTATTTTTCATGTTTTGTTGATTTTAATATTTAGCACTTTAAAAATATTAATTAAAAAAAAAAACCTAACCCAAACGTTTTTATTTTTTTTTAATAAAAATTTTAAACGAAAGTTTAATAAAAAAAAAAGTAGTAAAAATAATTTAAATTAAAAATTTGAACAAAAAAAAAAAAAATATATATTTAAAATATCATGAAATATAATTGAAATTTGAATCTTTTCAAAGTAAACAAAACATTTTGAAATGGAATAGCAACAAAGATATTCCATTTTATCATTATTTTTGTCTCATACTTCCGAATATCAAACAAAACCTTAATATTAAATTGAATTAGAGTAGTAAACTAGCTAGATAATTTAATTTAACCTTTTTGTTACCAACCAACCAACCAATATACCCGGGTATGCACATATATTTTGTATGGAATTGTGAATCAGAATCGTATTCAAACCGATTTTATGTTGTACAATTGAATATAATTATTTCTGTTCTAAACGATTGCAGGTATATTGTATAAATCATGTCCACAAAATTAACCTGTGTGTTTTTTTTTTTTAAATGTATTATATACATACATACACGATTATCGGCGAATCAATTTTACATATCAAAACAAAAGCAAAATATTTAATCTCTATTTTCTTATTTTTTAAATTGTATTACCGATGATAATCTTTTTAAAAAAAAGGCAGGTATAATATATGGAATTATTTCCATTCTTTTGTATGTAATGTGTTTGTAAGTGCTAAAGTTTGAGAAACAGTAAGTAACCAGTTTGTGAATAATACTCAAACGATATGAGTAATTGTAATAGATGTCAAAATTTTTAAATATTGTTTATATGTTATTATATGAGGTATTATATTTTTAACCATTTTTTATTTGCACACCTGAGTATTGTGGTTGGTGACGTAAACGATAGAAATTAAAAATCGTCGAAAATCTCACTTTACGAAAAAAAATCCATTTTCTATGAACATAATTTGGTTCAGTAAAAAAGTTAGGCAGTCTCTGAATGTTTCAGGTCAGTCAAATACTGGAAACATATCTGTTTTAACATTTGAAAATGAAAAATACATCCGAGTATGTCGTTGGTAATATAAAGGTTAAACTATAACTAGGAAAAATTATATAATATAAAGATTTTTTAAAATTAAACTAAAGGTGGACGGTGGACCTAGTGGGTAAAAATCACACAATGCTAATAAACATAGACTAATAAACAAAAAATAAAATTAAACTAAATTTAACAGCACCACTATTAATACATTACAGCACATATTATTAATAATTAGCGTTACCACTGAACTACCATTGAGAACTCTATCACTGATCTCCATATTTAAGACTTCAATTTGACAAAAAACTATTATTTAAAATTCATAACGACTAAAATTCATAACGATTAAATTCAAATCATAGTTCTTAAAATATTTAAGTTGAAGTAATTAAACATTACAATTTTTTATAAAAATGAAATAAATATTTTAAGTAGTGTTAGTATAATGAAAGGTGTTTATCGCATTTGTTTATCGTATGCTTTTATCGTAAATGTCAAAAGAGCATTTTTTTTCGTAAATATACATTTCTTAGGTTATCGTATTATTTATGTATTTTATAGTATTAATGAACGAATGTTTGTATTTTTTATTTAGTTTTCAAATATTTAGATTCAAATTTTTTTATGTGAATAGTAGATATTACATTCATACATTATACATTATACACCATGAATATTAAAATAGAGTTTTTTCCTTTTTTATATATACTATTATGCTTATATCGTGCGAATCTGTTCTACTTGAATTTTTTACAGCAGTTGTAAGTTTGAGATAAACATCAACCGGTTAATTAGTTATTAACGTAAAAAAAAAAAATATGTTGAGCAACTCAAATAGTTATATAAGATAATAAAAGAATCTCGGAAAGCATTTGAAGTTATTATAATGCTGAAAGCTGATTTGAATTTATTATAAACATTATGATTGATTTTATTCTAACCTCAAATGATGTGCGAGTATTCTTTTATTATCTTATAACAATTTGAATTACTCAAGATCTATAATCAATTTTATTTCTAATTTTTATGAGGTTAGATTTATTTCGATAAAAGCAATAAAGCATATATTATTTCAAAAACACTCCAGAGCTTTAACTGTACTTAAAGATAATAATATTTTTAATATTAGGAGTGATGATTCGGAAAATCCTCTAATAATAATAATTTATTTTTTAATTAATCATTTTGATTTGCAAATATTTCCCTTTGTCTTAATTTTTAGTTTAGTTACCTATGCTATATTATATTACCTATGTCAGAGGTAAAATAGGTTTTCTGTTCCTTTTCTATTAACGAAGATAAACATGTATTAAACATGTATTAAAATAAAAATAAATTAAAAAGACGAAAACTGACCTATGATATGTTATAAATATTTTATATGTTATAAATTTTTGCAAAGGCGCGTCACTTATGCTGGATTCACTGCTTCAGTACATGTGTTCCGAACTATTTTTTTAAAAGAGAATTCTAACGCTAATGATTCATTGCTTCAGAGCACTCAGTTCCGAACACAAAATAATTTAGACAGGAAAAAATATTACTCCACTCTTTCTGTCATCAAAAAAATTTTTTTTTAATGTGAGAAATGTCAAAAAAATTAAAAATAACACAAAAAAAAATTTTTCTGAACTTTTTAGTTAAATCAACTTTTATTCCAGAGAGAAAAAAAAAGTTCTGAACGTTTTTGAAAATTGAGAGAATTTAAATGTCCATATAAAAAACACAAAAACAACAGCAAACATGAGTTCGGAACAAATGTATTGAAGCAGTGAATCCAGCATTACTTACTACTATTACTATTTTAATATTTTAAATTTGAAAAAGAAATTGCTGAGATGGAATATTTTATTCAATCATGGTCCATGGAATATTTTATAAGTCAACATGGAACGTGAAACAAAGAGTTATCTACGTTTGACAAAAACATTGCATATTTGTGTGTTTGAATCTTATAGAATATGGGCAAATTTCTTGTTGTCCTATAACACGGCGCAAATATTGCTGAAACATTAATTGTTGATAAAATTGTCATTGAGTTTGATGTCAGAATATACTTTTCTGTCAGCAGCAATTACGAATTTTAAAGGATCAATTTAAAAATTTTATTAAAACGACAAGTACATTAAGTTATTCACACAAGTTATTTACGTTATTCATATATTGAAATATTTAAAAAAAAACAGTTTTGACAGTTTTGCTCATTATCAATCTTTGAGAAGAATACTAAACAAAACAAACTACAAAGTACAAACAAACAAAGAAAAATTGACATTTTCATTTTAAGATTTAAAAGCACTAATTTTTCATAGAATGCTAAATGCAGAGATCATAGTAACAAAATCGAATCATTAGCAATAAAAAATTAACGACGCCTGCCAGCAGTCAATGACAATAAAAAATTTGAAACTTTGACAAATGTTCGGCTTATGACAATAAAAAATTTGCCCTATATTTTAATAAAGAACTAAACAGAGACTAAACAAAAGTAATTTTGAAACAATATAAAATAAAGCATTTGTTAATCATTATGTAGACCCTGATAAATGTTGATAAATTTATATAAAATCTATATTCATAATTCGCTTCTTTATTATATGTCGGAACCAAGTAAATTAATGTATTTAAAAAAAAACCAATAATTAACAAGTTTAATAAAATTAAAACAAAAAAAATTATTTAGGTACTTTATTTCATATTAATTTGTTGGTAAACTGCCAAATGATTTTAAATTCAAGTCATCAATAAAATTTTGCTAAACTAAATTATATAAAATTTCTTTTACATATAATATGTATGTGTACATAGTAAGTACATAAAGATAGTATTATATTAGTTAAAAAATTTTATGAATATTTCTGTTCATTAACGTTAATCCCAGAGTTTTCAAATAATATTTTTAAAATTATATCTGTATATGTGTTTATGTTATCTGTATGTGTGAACAAAATGAATTGAAACAGTCGATAGACGATTGACAGTCACTTTGTTTTTGATCAAATAAAATTTTGTTACTTTTTTTTTTAATTTAAAAAGTCTGGTCCTTTCTTAGAAGTTATAGGCTTCTTTTAAAATTAAAAAAAATAAAATTAACTATCATGAACTATTCAAAAACGCTTTTTCTTATTAATAAAATTAGAAGTGTGGGTGCGTTCAGTCGAGTACTTAAAGCGCTTTAAATTTGTTAAATCGCTTTAAGTAATTTTTTACTGAACGTTTTTTTTAAGTACTTAAATAAATCGCTTTACAAATTTTGCAGCAAAAAAAGCTATGCTTAATGGAGGAGTGACGTTTATTTTTTTAATTATTTTTTATTTAAATATATTTCATAAACCTAAAGGGATTTTTTTTCTCAGTAAATTTAAAATACCTATACTTGTAATAATAATAATTTTTTTTTTGTGCATCTTACTGCCGTATTAATGTAACAAGAAAATTGCACAGCCTTTCCTTTTCAAGCGTGGCTGTACGTGTTGTAAGGGAGAATTACTCTTACGACGTGTTTGGGATTCGAACCCACACTCCCTCGGTGTTTAAAGCGCATACGCTGTTACCCACTAGGAAACTGAGACCCCCGAATAATAAATGCATATTATAATAGGTTAACTTTCTTTAATAGTCTGAACTATCTGTTTAGTATTTATGTAATTTTATTTTTACAAAGTTCTCGTTTAGTTATAAATAAATTTAATAAATTTTAGTGATAAAATAGGAGCTGTGGAAGCAGACACGTTAGACTTTGTCCTAAAAAATAAATCTACAAATTAGATGATGACAGACATGATTCGTAGTTTTTCCTTCAGGATTGCCGATAAAATTTAAAACAAAAAACATTTGGCTTTCCTTTTTATTAAAGAAACGTAAATTAATATTTTATTCAAAAAATATTTTAAGATAATATTATCGTATTTTATTGTCACATTTAAAAAAATATTAATATCCAGAATTGGCAGTTAATTTTGACAACAGATGATGCACCAGAACAAATGACAATCCAATCAGGTAATAATACTTTTTTATACAGGATGTTTTGGGATAACCTGGAGATGGAGCAAGAGATGAAGCTTAAAAATTTGTCTGTTAGTGTGTTCGCCTGTGTATCTGGATATTTCCCTGTTAGCGGTTAAATGGCTTGACCTAGGAGGCTGTAATTTTGCAAGAGACCTTTTTTACTGTAATAGGTAAAGCCCTATTGTTTTTGGGACGGGTCGGGTCAAGAGGTCGGGTACCTTTCCTACAAAAGTGCCGAAAAAAATTATTTTTTTCGAATTTTGCTATATATATAATATAAATAAGCAAGTATTATTTTTTGGGTTCCTTTTCGGAGAAAACTGTTAGTTCAATTTAGATGGTTCTTGAAACACAAGAAGGTATGGTTGTAGACAATCGATCGAACATCCAACATTGGAAATGTTCGGGTCCCGAGAAGTTCTTTTAGTTCTTTATAAGTTGTATGGAGTTTTCTTTATCTTTGTTTCTTCCTGTTAATAATATTAAGCCTCCCGTTTTTCAATTCTTACTTTAACCTTGACGGGTTGAAACATGTTAATGTGTACAAAGAGTATGAAAATTGGGTAACCAACCATAGTTTAATGGTCTGGTAAGGAACAGACGAGAGACGAGGAACTGCGCTGTCTTCTACGTCAAGGATTGGATTGTCAAAGACTAGAAGACGATATTTTTATAAGACATTTTTTCAGTATTTCTTATCTAATTTCATGATTAAATTTGATTTTTAATAGTCTTTGTTAAATAAACGATACTTATATTATCATATCCTGTTCTTATTATCCTTATTGAAAATAATTACTGTCAAAAATGAAAATATTTACTGTAATCAATTATCATATAAATAATTTAAAATTAAACTTGTTAACGTATCCTTTTTTACCACAATTTAATTTAGTAAAGCAAAATACGTAGTTAATTTAAATTTTTTATTATGTTATACGTGCCACATCATTTGTTTTACTAACAAATCCAACAAAATCATATTTTTTCTTCTCATCATGTGTACAAGGACGTATGTACAAATATACGCTCAAATTATCACTCCTTTATATTGTTTAATTCAATGATATTAAAACAATTAATTATTACTTCTGCATTGTGTTTAACTTTTAATTAAATAACGCAATTTTAATATGTGTATGTACATTACATATGAACATTTAACATATGTAAGAAAATGTATTAAACGTCAAACAAAAACAAAACAAAATGGAATGGTAGTTCTCTTTTATGATTGTCTATTTACAAATAAAAAAGAAAAAAAGTTAACTATGAACTTACAATTCTTTCCTTCCATAAGAAATAAAAAAAATGTTCAACTTTCAGATTTTTAAAAGGATGAACAGGAAGTTTTTCGATATAATTGAAAAGAATAACTTCAATTTGAATTGTTTTATATTCAGAAGTTATATCTGAAGGAAAAACGAAATTACCCGTTACAAAAAGTAAAATTAACTAAACTTTTTTACATTTACAAAGTTTACAAATTTTTGTACATTTATGTTATACATAACAAGCCTTTTTTCATAAAGTACTAACAGTATGTTATGTACATAGAATGAATTTAGACACAATCTCGATAGATAAAAATTTTAAACTAATATTCTTATATCACATTTATATCACTTTTATGTTTATTTTTAAGTCACTTAGGATTTATTTGTTTTCATTTTTTTTTCTGCTTCTTCAAAGTTTAGTCTTAGTAGTTTAGTACATTTTTACTTGTGTATTCAGTACAGTATGTCCGCAAAATACAAAAAGGTCCTTTTAGAATCATTAATGATTGAGAAATTACAAAAGACTTAACCTCGTTAACATCTCTGGAATCAATATGTACAATCTCGAAGACTGTAATAAACCACAGCAAATTGCTTAACGGGATGGCCAGGCAGTTTAGCATTTCCCTTTGTGGGTACCAGATCATCGAGGTATTTCGGGAAATGAAAAAGCTGATGAACTTACAAGAATTGATACAACTTTACAGATCCTGCCGGATACCTCGATCCACAAGCAAAATGTTACTTTGAAAGGATATAACGGATATTGTAAATAACATAAATGAAAAACTTGACCTCGTTAAATATCACAAGACTGATATGGCCCAAAATCGATTTTAATGATCTGCTTTCTATTGAAAGGGCAGATAATGGAATGGAAATGGGTATAATCATCGGTCACTGTCCAATAGGGAAGCATACCAAAAGGCTTGGCTTATCTGCTAAAACTTATTGTAGAGCCTGTAATGATCAAAAAGAGGAGGAAACAACTCTTCATCTCCTTTGCACGTACCTTAGCCTTGTTGGCTAAAAGGCACACCCATTTGGGGCAATATTTCTTAAACAACGTTAGTGATCTAGCAGGCGAAAATGTAAAGAGCATTCTTCACTTTGCATAAAGTTCAAATTAGTTTTAACGAGTGGGATAGAAAAGTTTCTATGTGGTATCACAATGGACTAAATACGGCCTAAGTGTGCCGTTTCAGCTGCTATTTTAACCTGATCTAACCTGTTTAAGTCATCGCTAAAATGTAAGAGCTACTTATCTTTTCTATAAACATATTCTGGACAACACTTTTTGCGATATTAAAAAAACTATGCTCAATCTTAAACTAATATAACATAATACAACTCATTCGCATTTAGTGGAGCGTATTTCGAGTTAAAACAACAATTAAATATAGGAACTCATTTTTAGCTTGTATATCCAAATTCAGGAATACAATGACACCTGAATCTGGAACACAATGATACCTGTTTCCTGATTTGTATAATGTACAAAAGTTCAAGGAAAGAGTTAATTTACTTCTGCTAGAATTCCTATTTATTTGCAATCTGGTAATTAAAAATCCATTAAACTGTTTTGTAGTTACCGTACTTAATACATAATACTGGCTACAGGATTTTTAGTGGGTAAAATTTTAATACTACTATCGGGGGTTAGAATTTCTTGTATGTATTTTGAAGACTTGTTCCAGAAAAAATAATGAAGAACTACTGTCGTAAATAATCTATCTTGTTCTGATAGTTAAGGTGCATGGTTAAGTTTAGATTTATTCATTTCTACTTTTTACTATTTCAATAAGTTTTATTTAATCCAGATTTGTCTAAAGCTTTTCGAATTTTATGTTCTGAATATTTTAACATTATATAACGGTAATAGAATTCTGTTTTTAACTTTTCAATGTTCTTTTAAGTATGCTTATTATAGGATGATTTTCTATTTAATCGGATCTTTTTACACATCAATGAAACATTTAAATATCCTAATCTTACCTTTCTTTGTTTTCATAAATTATGTATTAAAATAATAAAAATGATCTCCGCTCAAATCTTAACCTTCAATAAATTCAGGAGTTTGAGGGATAGGATTTTATGTAATCTCTTAAAGAAATTATTGATTGAATAAATATTAATTGAAGTTTATAAGGTTAATATAGTTTCGTGACACTAACATTAGTATTTATTTAATTTTTATTTATTCATTTTTCTCTATACACTTCTTAATTAATATTTTTATTCAATCCAATACTATGTTAATCTCTTAAAATATAATTATTTACACTTCACATAATGGCTAGTCTCTGCATATATATATTTATCTGCATGCATATTTCAAACATAACCATTAAAGTGTTCTATCATCATTATGGATATATTATAAAATTTCATTTTTCAAAGTGAATCTATTTTAATGGTAGTAGCTATACATATATAAACTACACATATCTGGTATTCATTGCAACAAATCTGTTAAAAAATATTTCTGAAAAAGACACATTGAAACATTTAAAAAAAAAAAAACTGTAGATACAAACAGATGTGTGAAAAACTTGACTTATTATTTTGTAAAGTGATTTGTTTTTATTACTCTTTGCTTTTATTAAAGTTGAATTTCAAAATGAGTATTTTATTTTCTTAAGGGCTTATAATAAATTGTTAAAAATTACTTTTGTATGCAAATACTTCCTCGTTTTCTTGGCAATACAGTATTTTTGGACAAATTCCAAAATATTTTATGTTTAATCTGTGTCTATAATGATATATAGAACGACATATGGGTATAATATCCTTAAGATATGATATAAATATTAGAAAAGTTCAAAGAAAAGAGATTACAATATTATTAAAATTAATTAATGGTAAAAAAACAATAATGAATCCTTTTTCTGATTATGTAATGTTATTTTATTGAAGGACTATTAATATAGACGTCATTGAGAAGGTCATATAGAAAATTAAATTTTTTTTGGAATACTTGGTCTAAGTGTAATTTTAAGTTTCGGTAATTAATAATGTGTCGGTCGGTTAATTCTAGGAATTGTGTAAAGTATAGTTCAATACTGCAAAACTATAAAAGTACAAAAAATATACAAACTATTAATTATTTGACAATAGAAAAAAACAATCAACATTGAGGATCTGGTAGAGGAGTTAAAATTAGTAATAAATTTGCAATTAAAATTTACAATAAGGTATTATTACCTAGGGTTGTATTTTCTATAAAGATATTATTTGTTCATATAGAGATTCCAATTCTAAAATGTATAAGAATTTAACATTGAATTATATGCAAAGTAAATAATCAAAAAACTCTAATAAAAATTACGAAGAAATTTTCATTATACTTGTGTTGTATTTATAAACTAATTTCGTTTGAAAAGAAACATTTTTTTTCGTCCTGAGCTTTACATATTACATTAATCAAGGCAGAATGTAAAACCATTCGTTTTTAAAAGAACAAAGACAATAAAAACAGTTTAGAACTATGACAATTATGACTTGCACCAAAATTTAAAATTTCTCTTATAATTTTATAGGGAACATGCACTTGACAACTGGACATTTGAACAGGGGACATTTCGCTAAAAAGACACTTAAAAAATTTGAACACATTTTGCTAAAGACACTTAACAAAAAATCTTTTGTAAATGGACAATTAGCAAAAGAATATTTAACAACTTTATGATCAGGATACTTGGCAACTTGGACACTTGACCACTTGGACACTTGAGGACTTGACATTTGGCAACTGGGACGCGTAATAACTTTTGCAAATGGACATTTCACAGCTTTTTACAAACAACAATTTCATTTTCAATTCTATAATTTCATTATTTCTTTTATTGCCTGCACTGCATGAATCTGTGTCAAAATAACAATAATATCGAAAACATTGCAAAAAAAAAAAATAAAAATTTAAAATAAATTTGTGAAAATAAAAAGAAAAAAAAATTGTAGAAATAAATGTTAATGTTATTATTTTGAATTCCTTCAAATAAGTTGCTGAGGCCTACATAAATAAAAGTTTCCAAATGTCCAAATGTTAAGTGTCCAATTGCCAAATGTCTTTTTGATAAATGTCTAATTCACTTTTCCTTTCAAGTTTTAATGAAGAGACACTTTCTTCAATTTTATGAAAGCTCTATTTAATTAGGAAAGACTGCTAACACATGTATTGTATAGGTTTTAAATTTTTTATTTAACTTTGAAAAAATTTGTTATACTGGTAAGTGTCTAAAATTAACAAATTTTAATTTTTAGCCTTTAACACCTCTTAAACCAAAAAAACTCTCTGAAGTTACTTATGCTAATTTTGAAATATCTATCTTTTACTATCTTTCTCTCAAATATCTCAAATATCTTCTCTCAAAATTTCAAGATTCGAACTAAGGAATGGGTCTACCATTAACTATATTCTACAAAGATTACAATTAGATTATGTTCTAACTTAAACGGTGTAGAAGTTTTGTAAACAGTCGGAAGAACAGAAGGACAGGGTCAATAATATTTTGGAAAATGTGCTAAAAAGAAAAGAAAGTATAAAATAATTAAATAAAAAAATTTAAAATAAAAAATAATTTCATTTTGAAATATTTTCATCCATCCATAATAAATTCTTCATTGTTTTCAAAATAAAAATGTTAACAGTGTTGAGAGTGTTGAGACTATCTTTTATCATGCAATTAATTAATTAATTGCGATTTAATATATACATATTACATGTATATATAAAAATATTAAAAAATATTTATCGGTTAGAGATACGTAAAAATAATAACGATGAAAAAAAAACAGTTATTTTGAAAATATATAAAAAAAAATTGTTAACGTCTTTTTTATTTTGTTTTCTTCTGGAATATCATATTAAAATTAAAAAAAATTAAAAGATTATTTTTAAAACTAAACGTACTTTTATGTTTCTATAAACTATTTTACTTTTTAAGAACAAAAAATGTACCAAATACGCTATACCTTCACTTTATGTATCTGAAACTTTATTAAAAAATGTATTTAATATTTTCCAATCCAATATTTTCCACCTCAATGTTCAGTTTTGTTTGAAGGTATAAAATAAGCATTCGTCTTTAAATGTTGACTTATTGTAGAAGTAATATAATATTACTCATATAATCTAATCAAATCTTCAACTAAAATCAAAGTATTTTGACTTTAGACTTTAGTTAACTTTAGACTTTTAATCGTTTTTCTGTAAATTGTTTTTCTGTGAATTGTTTTTTCTGGAAATTGACGGGATACGGCAAAAACATAACATACTTGACTGTAACAATTAAAGACTGTTAAAATTTAATAATTTTATTAATATTTTCTATGCAAAAATAAAAAGCATTCTAAATAAAAATAAAATTTTGAAATATTTAAATTTTGATTCATATCGATTTATATTCAATTCGGATAATCGGATATCAAAAATTATCATTTCGATTTAAAAGTCCTGTCACAGTCAAACGCAGTTTTGCGTCATGGCAACAGAAATGCTGTCAAAAAAAGGTAAAATATATTGAGTTGTATAGAGACTGTATAGTCATGATTTATGACGCTTACTAATGGAAAAAGTTGAATAACTTTTAATTTTTATGTTTTCAATACGCTTTAAAATGTGAAATATGTTGTGTTGTCATATTTGTTATTCACATTAATATTTATATTATTCATATATTTTATATTCTTTATTTAAATTTTTTTGTTCAATTATATTTTTTTTTTCCTCAGAGAAATTGGATTTCACTGGAAAAAATTAATTGAAGAAGTAAAAAAAATCCGGTAGGTATTCTACAAAAGAAAAATTAATTTCAATTTTTCAGAATATAAAAACTTCATAAACGTTCTGCAGGCAGCAATTTTTGTACACAGCGTAAATGGGCGAAATGAACGTAAACAAACACAGTAAAGAAAGATTTAATTAGATATCGAACTGAAATCAAATCGATAATAAAAAATAATATACTTACCTAAATTTCAACCGAATGTATCCGTTATAAATTCCGAAATTATAATTTACTATAGAATTATATTTAATATCCTTAAACGGTTCTTCTCCATAAAATAATTTAATATGCATACAAAGTGTTCTATTATAGATGAGAATTAATAAAATATAATATCTAAGAGGTCGAAACACAACCCACATAAGTACAGCATGAAACTCAATATTAGGAATATTTTATTAGATTTTTTTTTTCCGCATGCATATCTGCAAGGAACATATAATATCTAAAAAGCCCCCTTTCTACTACGATATAAACTAGCTGATATAATCTATTACGATATAAATTACTACTATTAGGTAAGTGAAGGTATAATCCACAACAGGTTGAAATAAGAAGAACACAATTTATCTGTATCAGAAGGGAATGAACGAAATTCCGGATACACCATTGTTTAAATTAATTCGTTAGATAACAAAAATAGCAAAGATTTTAAAATATTTGTACAAAAACATAATCATCCTATTTTGTATACACATATTTTTCAAAGATTTAATATGTCAACCATTTCACTTAAAATATAAGGGAACATCATGGTTCTTCCTATTTACATAATTTTATTTGGCGTCAGTTAACTTCGCCACAATATAATGTAATATTTTTTACATTCGTACATATACATACATTTTAACATAATTAAATTTTTTTTTGTAAGTTCATATATCAAATTATTACGCAAAAAAAAAAACAAATTTAAAAATGTCAAAAATATAAAAATTAGATATCAAAATTTAAAAAATAAAATGATGTGATTTGAATATTAGAAACGCAATGTACAGAAAATATCAAATGAATATTAATGTCCTGGTAAAGTATGTATTGGCGTACTAACAGTAATCTAAAAATTTTATATATTATATATATGCATATTATATATATGCATATTATGTTTTTGGTTTTAACGGTTATTAAATAATTAAATCTATATATATATGCGTTATGTATATGTATGTTAAATTTTCAATCTTCAATGAACTTATCATTAAAATAAATTACAAACCGTAAAAATTAAAAAAAACAAAAAAAAAATCAAATGTCCTGAAAAATCAAAAATCCGTTAATAATTTTATGTACATATTTACATTATAATTGAGAAAATTTATATTCATATAAAATCTATATATGACATGTACAATATTAAAAAGAAGTCCTTTAATACGTCATAAATTCATATAATGAAGGGTTTTGTTGAACTTTTTTCTTTTAACATGAGATTCAAATGTTGTTAACTAATAAATAGTGGGTTTTTAAGGACAATATTGAAAAAAAAAAAAAAAAATAAAAAAAAATAAATATTACCAAGAAGTGTTAACACATTGACAAAAAATTATTTTATTCTTTATTTTTACGTTAGAATGATCAATAATTTGAAAAGATCCTAACAATGTAGTTTTAGATGATCCTTAATAATTTATAAAAAATGTTTAAAGGCATTTGAAAATCTACATAGATATGTTTTATTTTAAGTAGTCTACAAACATAAAGCCATGCTAATTTACAAAAATATATGCTTAGTTAGTTCTTCTTTCTCTAAAACTACATATCAAAAGTAGAAAATATAAACTATTAATGTTATTTTAGTTTAAAATGTATTTTAAAAATAGCACCGATTTCGTTGTGTCCAAGTCGTGGAAAATTAAAAACCAAAATTTAATAATTACGATAAAAGAACATTGAGAAATAAGAGAATAAGAGAATCAAAATATAAATTAAGCTAATTGTCCTCTATGATCAAATTAAAGACAAATGTCCCCAAAAAGGAAATTTTAGAGTTTCATAGCGTATGTGTTTTTATATGACTTCCTACATAACATAAAAATTCAATTAAAATTGTTTTTATTACCAATTAAAATATTTTTTTTATTGTTAAATCATGGTTAAAATCTTCCATTGTTTATTAAATTAATATTATCATTTATCAATATCAAAATTGAAACCATATGGGTAATATAAAAATATGCCGAATATTATTTAGTTAATTTCGATTTAAAATTATTTTTTTCGATTTTTTGTCTAAATAATCTCAATTTATATGAGAAAAATTATCGTAACATCAATTTTTAGCATTCTTTTTTTCTGAAGAAAGTTACATTTTAGGTTCTCTGTTCAGTGTTATACAGACTAAAGAAAACTGCACAAAATACTATCTATTATCAATTAAAATTAGAGTTCAGATCTCGGATCATTAGATGAAAAATGAAGCTTTATTTATTGAATTTTCTGTTTTTTTTTAATATGACAAAACACATAGAATTATGCAACAATTTAAAACTATGGCAACAAAGGCCACAGTTAAATACTATTATTAATTTATACATTAATATTATGTACTTACACTATATTTGATACTTTACACTATATTGGCTGATTTATTTTAAATTAAAAAAAAAATTAATTCTTGGGTAAGATTTGAACCCATACTTCCTCACGTGTTTAAGCATTAGGGATTCTATAAGGGTCCTCGTTAGCTTAAGTCGGGTGTTTAAACACATAACTACCCAAGACCCTTATATCATTATTTATTTATATTAATATTACAAACATAAATGTAATGCAATATTATTGAACCATCGGCTACCAAGGCCATTATAGGTTTTTATGCTATTATTAAATTATATACTAATATTATTTATTTTGTTTATATTATATACTATATATTTACATTATATTTGGTCGTAAGCGGGGTATGGAAAGAAAAAAACACTTACGACCGGTGCAGGGATCTAACACACACTCCTTTGGTTAATACGCCACAAGCCTACCCATTAGGCTACCGAAGCTCCATCTTATATCATTACATTTCCATTATGATTTATTGAAAAAAACAAAATTGCATACTTATAGGAATAATAAATGTCAACACACAAATCACAACACACACAAAATAATAAAACTACAAAACACTATAGAATACATAGGAAATATAGAAATGATTAGTTTTAAATTTAATATACCACCATCCAAATATACTAATATACCACCATCATTATAGATTATATAGCCATCTAGGATATAATGAGAGTAAGCTTTTGGAATCATGTATGTATATTAAAATCACAATATTGAAATATTTTTTAGTTTTATTAAGAATAAGAAATGAATGTATCAAAATAATTATTAAATAAAACATTAAAGAACCTAAAAAAAGAAACAGTTAACAAATCAAATTCGATATTTTCATTTCATGTCTTTAGTTTTGTTATTCATCACTCATAAAATGTCGAATTTTAACTTATTAAATAATTAATGGAACCAGCAATTATTGTATTTCAAATATCCTAAGAAAGTTAATTAGCTTAAACTGTTTTCATTTTTTGAATATTATAACAAAATTTCACTAAAAATATCCAAATTTAAATTTAAAAATCTTTGAAAGTTTAAATAAATTCATTTTTGGTATGTATATGTGTTATGTACTATTAGTAAAGTATGCACTAAAGACGAATCAACATTTAAAAAAACTATAGTGAATTTCCTATTTAAAACATAATCCTTTTAGTAAGTTAATTTTAAAATTTAAACAGTTTAAGAAAACTTTCTATTTTTTTTTTTTTTTTGAGGTTTATGTAAATTTAGTTTAACGACGTTTTAAACGTTTAAATAAAATTGTAAAGAAAAAAAAATTGAAATACAATGATGGGAAGAGAAAAGGAAAAATCTTAAAATTTATAAGCAATATGAAAGCACTTGAAATTTTGCGGACTTTGTGTGTTTATCTTTGGTCATTTTTACAATATTGCATGTGCCCTATCCACTTTCACTTTTCCCTCCTTATTTGTCCCATAATTAACTTTTCACGTTTTATTAGCCACAGAACATTATTTCTTATCATTTTCGCCTAGAATACTCTACATTTAACTCTTATACATTTTTTGATAAATTTCTGCAGCCTATAGCACATTAAGTTTGATGTAAGCTAGGTATCACTATCACATAATATAGTAGATTTTACCAAAAACTGAATTATTCTCAATTTTGTTTCCCGAACATCTGTGAGTTATCCCAAATGAATTTCAATCTTCCAATAATGATGATCTGGCTTTTTATACCATAGGCATTACTTCTTTGCTTAATATGTTTTGCCGGAAATCAGGAAGGAGCTTTAAATAGATTAATAAATTCAAAAAAATGTTCAAAATCTAATTTTTCAGGCATAAAAACAAGTGAAGCTGACACAAAATTTTGTTTTTCTGAAAAGCTAATGTTATTTATCAGAGTAATCTTTTTAATTGACCAGGGCCCTTATTACTAGTCAATCAAATATTTATTGACTAGTGATAAGTAGTTGATCCAATAGGACCCTGGTATGTCTGAAAAATCGATAAATTGTTTATTGAGAAAATATACTTAAATTCACAAAAGAGTGCGGTTTTAAAAGAATTCCAGAAAGACGCAATAATGGAAAAAAATTCATTCAATTTAAGGCATAACAAAGAACTGAAAAGTATATGGAATGTAATGAAAATATCTTTAACCAAAGAGTAAAGTTAAAAAAAATACCTAATTTATTATAAATTATCTAAATGTTATTGAAGACTCAAGACAAGAGATCAAATGTATTATGATATATACCTTTAAAATCTTTTATTTAGATTCCAACAAAATAAAAAGAAAATATTTGGTATCAAATAACAAACTTCAGGATAACGAGATAAAATTTCTCAACAGCTATACATATAAAAATTCTTTACATTTATAAAAATAAAAAAAAAATTTTTAAAAGTCCAACGCATTAAATATATTACGATATAAAATCTTAGATACTTTTTTTTATACAATTTAACATCTTGTTGACTTCTAATTCCACCAGGGAATGTGGAAGTGGTGACACTTACAATAAAATTTGTAATATCAACAGTATTAAAATTTTGTTTTATAAATGGACAAATATTTCTGTTCCTCTTAATTCTAAGATCTTTTATTTAAAAAAAAAAAAACACAAGGAATTTTTATTTGATTTTTAAGTAAGTTTTGCTATTTAAACAAAAAAAAAAAACATGTTTTCGTATGACATGTGACAGGTGTGACAGATTTCGAACATGGATCACATGTATCCGCATATGATAGGTGGAACAGGTTTCGAAGTTTCGTTTTTGGGAAAATTTTAAACTATACAAACTGATAAAGTATGAAATATATACTGAATACTCTTAATAAAGCATACATCACTTAAACATTGTCGTACTATTCTAATTTGTTATAAAGCCGCATGTCATCTCTTGTTTTGAGAGTTCGTACAATTTTTCATAAAACGTACAAACAATTTTAATGTAAAATCGTTTAAAATTTTGAATGTAGGTTCTAAGTAAAAAAAAAAACAGTAAAATACATAATTTTTAAATAAACTGTATAATTATTTTCTTTAATTGTATACAGTTTATGTATCATCTATATAGAGTAAAATTTAAACTGTACGAACTTTTAAATGGGTGAAAATTCCGCCTTTCATTCATTTTTGTGTTAAATCATGAAAAATTCATGAAAATTACATTTTATGTTATGAACGTAATTATAATTTTGCAATCCTTCTATCTTTCATATCAAAATATTTAAATATCACTAGAGGATACTAAAATTGCGCGATTATTATAATAATAAAAAGAAAAGTAACTAAAAAGCAATCAGAAAAACCACCCAATATCTAATTTAGAAAAAGAAAAACTAAAATATATTGTAAATATAACATAAAAAATGAAAAAAAGAAAAAAGTCATTTCTAAGGAAAATTCTTTGATTTGTTCCACAAAAAGTCAACAAAGTTAAAGTTAATAATAAACAAACAAATAATAATACCAATTTATGTAACCATAACAAAATAATAAATTTTGTGGTGATTTTTAATAGGCTTCTATAATAATAGAAAATAAAAAAAAAATTGATAAAAATTCACTTAACAAATTTATTGTGTCGTGTTAAAAATTTTCGACAGATTTTTTTTTACTGTATAAAAAATTCTTTAAGTTTTGTTTTTTATTCAATTTTTAAATATTTGAGAAGAAGATACGTAATTTTTCTGGTTTTTTTTTTTTAATTAATTTTTAAAAGGAATTTTGTCAATTGAAATTAAAAATATTCAAGGTAAAATTTTGAAAAGATATTATAAAAATGGCTTCGTGAATTATGACCCCAAAATAAAGTAAAAAAATTTTCGGTAATTTGGGATCTTTTTTCGCTTTTATAAGATAGGGCATTAATTCATAATAAATTATATGGCCCTAAAAGTAAAATAAAATTGGGTTTGTTTTTTCATTTTTAATTTGGAGTCGTAATTTATTATAAATGAAAATGAAATTAAATGTTTTTGGGGCGTTTATATCCGTATATATCCGAGATTTTGAAATAGGAGGAATTTTATAGTCGGTGCAAAATGAAAGTTATACATGATTATACACTTTTATCAGAATATTTATATATATATAAGTATATGTGACAATTTGAATTAAGAGGAATTATTCACAGGATTTATTGGAGTTGGATTTCGGATAAAGGATATAACCCTGATTTTGTAACCAACTCTAAAAATTTTTCTAATAAATTTTTTAACATACATATTTTATCATCAAAGAATTTAATTTATATTTGAATAATGAATTGAGCTACACTATTACCAATATAGATCTGATTATTTTTTAAGTTCGTGTCCTATCTATATCTCCATTTCTGTTGCATTTGATTTTTTATAACTGGTTCCTCACTTGTTATGTTCCACTGAACAACATTTATTATTCTTCTCGCCCAAAATGCTCTGTATATGATTCGAAGGTTTGATGTTGGCTACCAGTGTAGGTTTTGGTTTAATGTTGGCTACCAGAGTAGAGTATTCTTAGTTTGATATTTCTCGATATCTTCGAGTTATTACAGTATATCGATATACGGGCGTATATATACGCATATCGACATACGCGCTGATATCGGTATAGAGTCTGAGTATCCCCAAATGTTTTTGTTTACATTCCCAAATGTTTTGTTTGTATCCCCAATTTGTTTAATCTATTCTTTAGATTTTCCTGGAGCACCAAACTAATTAATATTACACTAGCCAGGTACTTTATAATAATTATTAAAAAATCCTATAGCAAGTAAATTTTTTCAAAAATTCTATAACAAGTAAATTTTTTTTCAAATCATATCATATTTAAATAAATTCGAACCATTTTCTCTTTAAAATAATTATTAGAATAAAGAATAAAGCTAGGGTGGAACGATAATGAAATTATACCTTAAATTATTTCATATATCTGAGAAAAGATGATTAATATATTTTGCGTGTTTTTTGAAAATTATTTTAAATTATATCTTTTATATAGTTGAATGTTTTATTAATATTCTATACATAATTTGTTTCTTCCAATTACTATTGAAGAAAGAAAACCTAAAACGATCTAAAAAGATGAACAATTTAAAAAAAATATGAATTATATAGGCGACCTCCAGTTGTCAATTCTAGTTTATAAGTTACCTATTATAAAAAATTATATTGGCCATATATTTAAAAAGCATTCAGGAATTAAAAATCCATTTCAAGAATCAATTTCTACGTTTATTTTTTTTGTTAGAAAATCAAAATTCCACCTTTCTATAACCATTTTTCATTGTTATCTTATGTCCCTTATATATATGAATGACTTTTATCATATTCCTTCAAACCAAAAACACATATATATATTTACTAGAAAATTTTAGAAATTTAAAATATGAACAAAAATCATGAATATTCTTTAAATATATATAAACTTTTTATACAATTTGTTCTCCATAGGAAGTAGGAATTCATTTATTATATTAAATAAATTTAAATGTTAACTTTCTGTTAAGGAATTTTCAAATTCAATTTACTGGGAATTTTTAATAGAGAAAACATTTAAATTGAAATTCATTTTAAAGTACGTTTAATGAAATGTTGTCCTTGTTAATTTATATCATTAAATGTATATTTTCTTCTACATATTATCTTAATTTAAAATAATATAACATACATTTTCTACGTGATAAGATTTTACGTGAAAACTAAGAAGAAAAATGAAGGGAAGAAGGGAAAAATAAGAGGAAAAACTAGGGGAATTCTTGTCCTTATCAATTATTCCAATGCGAAAGCTATTTAAAGTATAGAAATTTAAAAATAAAATTTTTTTGTATCGCTCCTTTAAGTATGCAATTTTTTTTTTTAAATATCAACCAAATTGAAGAAATGCTGAAATTATTGTACCTTCTTCTAAATTCTTGGATTGGAGTAAAATTATTTATAAGAGAAAATCCTTATTATATTCTTTCTTTGATTTTTTCATTGATAAAAGTTCTATATTGTGTTCTTTATTTGATTAAAAATCTTTGACACTTTTCATTTATACTCAATTTGGCTGTACTTAGGTTTTATTGACAAAATAAATAACTAAAAAATTATCAGTTCAACAACTTCTCAATTTCAAACTTATGTTCTGACTACATCAAATATTTCTTCTTCTTTAAAACCCGTTTTAAACGATTCTTTATATGCTCAAAAAATTTTATTCTAAATTCTGTCTAGAACCTAAACTTTGTTTATATGTTTTGTATTATGTACACAATTATGCAACTAATTCAAGTTAACGTTTTCCTTTAACTTTTTTATTGTATTGTATTACTAATTCAATTTTAAGAAATATGTTATAAACACATGGTTAATAAATAAAAAATTAGAAAATTAAAGAAGTGTGTCTCTACCAGACAGAAAGAGAATTTCAATTTCCGCTCGTCAAAATAATTTTCCAACATATTTTTTTTTTTTATTACTTTGCAGTTTTAATTTTTTTTTTGTCCTTTTTTTTAATCTTTATTTCATCCCTGTGAATAATAAAATGATGTTAATATACGCAAGTAATATAAAAAAAAAAAGTATAACCCTTCAGGATATCTCTTAAGAAAAGAAAACCCATTATTTTTCAGAGTGTTATACGAGTAAATTATCTTTATTGCAATATCCGCCTGTAATAAAACGAAAATCAAGGAAATTTTAATTGAATCAACTTGAGTTTGTTATTTTTATGATGGATTGGCAATTATAAAAGAAAAATGTTTAAAATATTTTTTTCTGCAACTTTTATGATATACCTACAGTTCCTTTAATGTTTTGAAATTAATAATAAAAAAAAAAAAAAAATAGACCTAGTTCAATTTTTAATTAAAAATAATATCTAATGAGTGTAGAAGAGATTAGTAATGTATTATTATTTCTTATCATGAATTTTCTGCAGATTTTTGAAATTTTTAAGTTTAAAAATTTTGCTTTTGTATTTTTTTTTTCTTAAAGATGGCGTTTAAAAGATTTGGTTGATCATTTTGAAATATGCAAAAAGAAATTATACGTGATGTCCGCTTTGAAAATAAGATTTGAAGAATTTTTACCATGGCAACCATTTAAGTGTTAACGTATAAGCATCCAAATTTTGTAAATTGTTCACTTTAGTATTGTTCTTCTAAAAACTGTAAGCTTAATACAATCTACATATTATGTACTTCACAATTTAAAAAATAGATCACTCCAAAATTAAAAATTAGTAGGCCATGAAAAGATATCGAAGAATTAAGGATACATACATGTCCTTATGAACTAATTCGTTAAGTAATTGAACGAAAAATAAGATAAATTTTAAGAGTAAAATAAAATATGAATTATTGTTGAAAAATCATTTATGGGCAAAATATATGAGTTTTCAGTTTTTAAAAGTTTTAAAAATTTTAATTTCACGAGAATATAATTAAGAAAAAATATAAAATTGTTTAATAACATATCGTCTGTAGTCAAAAAGAATTTACATACAATAGCAGTTAATCTTAGCTGTGGAAATTTAAATAAAGATATCTCAAGTATCTTAAATGATAACCCAAAAATATTTCAACAATTCTAAAATTGTCACATTTTAACTAAATAAAGCTAAAAAATCTATAAAATACTAAAATGGAGTATAACTCTCTTATATCGATTTGTGCCTCTTAAATTTGTTTAAGCTACCTCAGCAAAAACGAAACCCGCACCTAGACGTCAGGCGGCGTTCAATATGCAAATTTCTAGGTGGTTTAAAATTGGTTTTAGAATGTTCCACTATAGAATTTGCAACTGTTGCAAGAGTCATTTCTAATTTACCCTTCAAAACTCTCTCTTAATGTCGTATTTCCCTTTCATTTTCTCTCTTCCATTCACCTAAACCTACACTTATATAAAGGAATCCGTTATACTACTGTATAGTTAGCGTATAATATTTTGAATATTATCAGAATTCTAATCTGAAATCCCTTAATTAAAAGGTTTGAATTTTATCCAATGTATCATATATTTGTATATAATCAATTTCTAATTATCTAATGCTATTATTGTTTTGCCTTGCGATGTCGTTCAGTAATTTTTGCTAGTCACCTTTAACTTCTTTAGATTAGAAATAGTAGTTAAAAGGCGCTTAAAATTTCTTTATAACCTAAATCTTCTTTTTTATATTTTGTTCGCAACAACAACAAAATGCAATATAATCAAAAATTCTTAACTTATAAAACTCTAAAACGTTTATGGGATTCAAACTCACATTTTCTCGTTATTTAAGGCGTATGCGTATCTTACCCACTAGGCGACCAAGGTCCCGAGAAGTCTAGTTATTATATATTTCAATATAATTTGCTATAAATTTTAAAGTGAATATCTAATCTTTTTATCCTTTATGAAAAATTTTTAAATTTTTACATGTAACAGTTGAAAAGTACAAAAAAAAATATTTAAACAAATTAAATGTTGTGACATCTCAGAATATGTATATATATATTATTGGTGGAATTAATAGGCATTTAGCATATTTTTCAATATGAAAATAAACACGAATCCCTTTATCATATCCTTTTTTCTCGGATAGTATATTTTAATTAAATTTTAATTAAATGAATAAAAGAAAAGGTACAGGAAATTTCACTTAATATCACGATAATCTTATTAAATTATTAAAAGTTGACCCATAACGAATTAAGTTTATCTGTTTAACAAGGATATTTGACGAAAAGTATTTTTTTTTCGAAAATTTTCAGATTTAAAACACATGCAAAATTTTTTTCTTAATTTTGTCAAAATGTGTAAATAATTTTTTTCTTATTTTGAATTTAAATTCCAAAGTGACATTATTATTATCAATTTTTTTTTATTATTATTAAATTCAACATTATCTAACTACAATAATATTGGATTCAAAATAACAGATGAAGAAACGTGTATTTGATTACAGAAATAGAAAAGGACATAAAAAGTTTTACAAGGCTTTAAAAAAGAAAAGAAACAAAACATATACGAAACACAAAAAAATGATATTGAAATTTTTTTTTATCATTTTGCTTTGAAATTACTTTTATCTATTCCATTCCATTTTTCTTTTACAGACATCGCTTTTTACACTTTTTTTAATTTTTAAAAACATTACAAAAAAAAAATTTCCATATTTTAGTTGACTCTGATGTTTATCTTGTCTGTCCATTTGTCTCTTTGCAGAACTTCTGCACTGTTTCCTTGAAATATAGAAATTTTAGATGTTGATAAGATCATAAGATCTCATAAAGATGAAGCAGCTATTTTAGATTATTTTTTTATATGTGTCTGTATTAGTTATGGGTTTACAGGTCATAAGATTGGGAAAGACCTACATTCAACCGGTTACCGACTATAAAACAATTTCCGAAAATCCAATCGAAAAATTCCTAACATGATATTCCTAACATAAATCCTAATAATGTTATCATGTTAGGAATATGACATGATTATAAATCTAGAAAAAAGTAGCAACTCGTCTTTTGCAACTTAAAACTTAAATTTACCGTTATGTGAAAGAAAAATTTTGAAAAAGTTTTCCCGATCCGTATCGAAATGACTAATGTTGGAAATTTGGAATTGAGAGTGTGGGAAAAGTTTCGAGAATGAATTACATAAGTTACTTCAGAAACGTCTTTTTAGATTTTTCTTCTTTTAAAAATGTACCCTTTTAATCACCTTTCATTTTACATACTCCCTTTTTTTCTTTTTTTTGAAGAAAGCGTTTTCATTTCTTACCTTTACATTTTTCGGCTAACATTGATTAAAGAAAAAAAATACTATTTCAAGGAAATTGATGTATAACTGTTCTAAATTCGTTAATGGTATAACTAATAGGATTTTAAAAGATATTTAAGGAGATTTAATGAAAAGAATCAATTTTGATATCCTTAAAATTTATCAATATGCAGATACTTTTTATTTTTACTTTGATGAAAATTTTAAAATTTTACAAGAAAAATAATATAGAGGAAGGAAAAGTGATTAAAGATTAAGATACTGTTAAATTTTTTTTTTTAAATATACTTTGTTTTTTTTTGTGTATCCAGTTATAAACTTTGTGATATGGACTTTAGCATTTTACAAAGTCAATATATTATTCATTCATTTTTCATTTCGATGAAGACTATTTAAGGATATTTTGCAAGAGGTTTGTGAAATTTTAAGTTTCACTAAAATTTTAAAAATAGAGTACGTTTTTTCATTTCTATGAAAAATGGAGTAGTGTTTTTGAGAAGTAAACCCATCAAGCCGTACTTACAACCCATCATCTACTTAATTAAGGTTTCATATTCAAGAGTTAACATTTTAAAAACCGTTTCTCTAGTCTTTAGTAATTTTTCATTTTCAAAATATTTAAATAACCGTTTTTGAGCAATGTTTGGATGTTTAACGTTTTAATCAATTTTTCTATCTAATTTATTATATTCGTTTATAAAAAAAAATGTTATCTTGACATATTATATAATACTTATCAAACATTTCTTTAAACTATTTAGACGACTTTTATTTAATATAGAATTAAAATATTAATTTTAAATAAAGATTAGATTAACATCTCAAAACAAATGATAAAAATATATAAAAAATTATTTGGAACGAAAAAAATAAGAGAAAAGGCATACATCCACTGCATTGTTAAAAAATATAACAACACAAATTTAAAATCATAGCTCAATTAAAACTACGAACAGGAAAACTGATATAAAAAAAACTAGGATAAGAGTAAAAACAACCCTTCCGACTTATTCATACCTTTTTGAAAGAAAAATCCCCTCCGTATGCAGTTTTTCCCAAAACCAAATAACAATTCAGTATATCCTACTCCAAAATGCCTGTTGATACCTTAAACTGCCGGAAAGAAGATTATTTAGAATTAGAACAAATAACAAAAATATTTGTGGCACATGGGATATGACCATATAAGACAACATATAATAAAAAAAACTAAAAAGAAAAGACTGAATATTAAATAAAAATGTCAAAAAGAGAGAAACAAAACATAAAACTACAACAAAATCTTCACCAAGGAAATAATTTATTTAAAAAAAAGAAAAAAGAAATAGAAGACGAAATATAAATACTATCAAGACAAGACAAGATAAAGTTTTCAACAAATACAGATGGTAAAATGTTTATAGCAGACCGACATCGAAAAGGAAAAGGCTCTCCAGTTGGCTGTATCTTTAAAACAAATGTAGTCAAATTATATAAGAAACAAACAAACAAATAAATAAATGATAAATTGTTATACAACTCAATTTTTTAGCAAAATCCATCAAATTCAAAAACTAATACATTTTTCTTTGTTTTTTCTTTTACATAATTAAATAAAACTCAAATTCACATAAATTAAAACCCAAAAACTGTTTTCAAAAATTATTCCTTTTTAAAACTATTAAAAAAATTTTTTATTTTAATAGAAACTTAAAATAAAATGACATATATAGTTTGGAAAACCTGTCCTCAAATTTTGCAGAATTACGTTAGAAAACTTTATCGAAAAGATTTATCTATCGACATATCGATGTCTTATTTAAACTTAACACTTATCTTTAGTATATGAAAATTGAAACTAGGAATTGATGCTGGAATATTTTAATCCTTTAATTGTAAATAAGATTTGATCTTTTAATAAATTTTATATCTATACACAGGGTGGTCCAACTTGGACTGACTAATTTGAAATGCTTATAATTTTTTGTTATTTTTAAAGTGTTTTATTTTACTTTTTTTTTAAATGAAAGTATAAATTATTAAAATTTTTTTAAGCTAAGTGTGAAAATATACATCCTTTATTAAATGGCTTCAATTTTCCTGTTGGCAGTAAATGGCTCTTTTTAAGATATTTCTGGCTCCAATTTAGCAATTTCTGTGCGAATGTTCTGGTTCAGTTCCTGAATGTTCTGTGGTTTCTAGATATAAACCCGTTCCTTCAAGAAACCGCACAAAAAAATTCAGGGACCGTCAAATCTTGGGGGCAATGTAGCTATGCGAAATCAGCATTTTTTTTTTATTATTTGGTCATCGAAAAGTTCTCCCAGAATCGCCATTGTCACCTCTCGATACTTTCTCGTACAGCATCCACAGCTTGTTCGTTGCGAACATGTTGAGTAACATTTGTTCGTGGTTCATCATCTACTGTACCCCGATTCTTAAAACGGGTGATTAAGCTTCTTATCATGTTTACACTGGGAGCCGTCGCAGTATTAAAATGCTGATGGTATTTTCTTTGTGTTGTAACAATTGGTCGTCCGGAAACATAATAAAATTCAACAATTTTTACACGTTCTAGCACTGAGTATGACGACATTATAAAATTTTATAAAATTCTTTATTATCTGAAAAAAAAACTAAAATAAAAAATTTCAATAAAAAAAGTTATAAGCATTTCAAATCAGTCAGTCCAAGTTGGCCCACCGTGTATATAGAAATGATAAAATGTCTGTCTGGATATTATTTATGGACTCGAAAACTACGCGATCGATTTTGATGAAATTTTCACTGTGCACTATTGAAATAGAAAAGTAGGTTATAGCCTTGACAGTTTTTTTAAATTTTGACTAGTTCGGGCAGCTGCCATACAAATTCCAGCCATAGGTTTTTATGATATTATTTAAGATTAGATTATATGTTTCACTTTCAAAAGTTGGAAATTCAGATAATTTATACATTTTCACTCCAAATAATAAAACCAAAATATTTGTAATACCAACAAACGTTACAATAAACTCGAATATTAATAAAACAATAAAAATAATTAATTAACACCATTTTCTAAATATTTATTTGTGTTCAAATATTTAAATTTTTTTTTTTTTGAATTGAAAATAATTAATTAAAAAAAAATTACACACATTGTATTCAAATATTAATTTTTTTTCTTAAAAATAAAATGAATTAATCAGATTAAATTTATCTTTAAAAAACTATACTATTTTTAATTAGGCTAGGAAAACGGAACGGGCAAGCAAGGCAGACCGCGTACAGCTAGTTTTAAATAAAGAATCAC
Organism: Poecilobothrus nobilitatus; assembly: GCA_947095535.1. Taxonomy (NCBI): domain Eukaryota; kingdom Metazoa; phylum Arthropoda; class Insecta; order Diptera; family Dolichopodidae; genus Poecilobothrus; species Poecilobothrus nobilitatus. The sequence goes on from OX352772.1 coordinate 46,952,076, forward strand.
AACACAAATCATTTCACAAGAACATAAATCATTTTTTTTTTTAATGCATTTCTCTGCCACATAAATGTGGACAGGAAATTACACAGCCTTTCCAGTTCAGGCGTGGCTGTAAATTTCGTAAGGGGGAATAACTCTTACGACAGGTGTAAGGTTCGAAACCACACTCCCTCGGTGTTTACAGCATATTTTGAACGCTCTTACCCACTAGGCAACCGAGACCCCTACACACAAATCATTTAACCGTTAATAAACCACGTAATGTAGAATTTATTAATATTTTCAACTATTTTTTCTACTAATTTTAAAAGGCACGGATCTTTTACTATTTTTAGATACAAAGACCTTTGGTACAAAAATAATAAAAAAAAAAAATGGAAATCTGAAAAAAAAATTAAATTTATATTCTGATTTATTTTTAAATATGTTAATGGAATCGTATAACTTTTAGTTAAAAGGTATAAATAAAAAAAAAACTTTTAAATATAAATTTATCCTGACTATGGATGGAATGTATACTAAAAATATTTAAAAAAAAATATTTTCATGAAAAACCGAAAAAATAATACAATAATATCAGTTTTAAAGTTATTTTACCGTAAAAAAAAAAAACGGTCGCGGAAAAAACCCTATCATCAGCATGATAAAAGACCTGTTGACATTTAAAAAAACATAAGACAAAAATATATATTTTCATCTTCTTATTTCATGCTTTTTATCTTTTTTGACTACAAACTGGAAATTGATACCTTTTTTCTTTTTTTTTACTTTTTATATTTTAGACATTAACGAGATAAATTTCTATCTATGAAATAAGGAAAAAGTAAAAAGGAAAAAATGTTTGTATTTAAACAGTGTTTTTAAGTTCAAATGTGGTGTGTTCAATACTCTCTCTTCCGGCCACTTGTATCATAAAAATAAATTAAAAATTTTATTAATATTAATTTTACAGATTGAATTTTGAAAACTTTTTAAAATCTATGGCTAAACGATTTTGTTTATAAAAGTATGATTCGTATACGACAAATAATAAATCTTTTCAAAAAACTTACGAACTTGTTGTGTATATTATAGCAACTATTATTATACTTATACAAGGTAATCTAGGGCTGGGAAAAGAGAGGGACTATTCAACCTGCTGAATGAAATATTTTTGAATTTTGTTTTTTTTTGTTTTGGTTCATTCCCCTGTCACTTTTCCTTTTCAGGCGTGCCTGCAAATATTGTATAATAAAAGAATATTGAATTATTCTTACAACGTATATGGGATTCGAACCCACGCTCCCTCGTTGTTTATAACGTATTTTATACGCTCTTACCCACTAGGCCACCGAGACCTTTTGCATTGTTAAATTGTTAAGAAAAAGTTAACTAAAGTTCTCGTCGAATAGGTTCTTCCATGTTTTTTGCAAGTTCACAACAAACTTTATAAGTTTAGTGATTACTGACGCGTTAACTAAGCTATATCAAAAAAAAAATTAAAGAAAGAAGTTTTATGCGGCATAAAATAATATATTTTTTGTTGTCCGTAGACAATCCCAAAGGTTGGACACCCTTCAAATAAACCGTATGATGAAAAAAAAAACGAAAAAAATTATCCTTTGAATACCATTAAAAAAAAAGTTGCTTTAAAATGTTGCCAGTTTTCAAATGGCATAAAAATCAAATATGAAAATAAAAAAAATTATTAAAGTGAAAATTAAAAAAGTTAAAATTAAATATGATAAATCTGTTTTGATGCATGTATTTTATTTTATGTAATGAAACTGAATATGAATGCATTAACAATTTAAATTACAGAAAATGCGTATAGGTATTTCAAAAATATAAAAATTACTTAAATAATCCTTGCAGTGTTAATAAGAATGAATGATAAAAAGTGGTTCGCATAATAATATAATAATAATTAATCGAATTCTGCTAACTTTGCTTTTCTTCTACAAAAGACATTAATAAAACCTATACTCTCTTGATAGTGGCGAATTTTTACGTCATGTTTCCAATATAAAACAACGATACACTAATTTAAATTCAATTAATTCATAGTAGATAAATTAAGCAGCGGAATTTTATGGGGATTGTAATATAAAAATATTGACTCTTTTTTTTTTAATTTTTGCAGAAAATATTGACTCTTTTCTTAAATTTGCAGAGAACATGATGGTAATGTCTTCTATAATTTAAAGATCATTTCATACATGAATTTCAGTATAATATCCCAGATCTAGTTCGAATAGGCTCTACCGTATATTTAATAACTTGAACTGCTGTATCAGTATGACTAAAATATGAGTAAAATATTTGGTTTTTGACATAATACTTTTAGTTTCTATTGATATTATATTCTATATTATATTGATCCAAAAAAACTGGGTTAAACTATCTGAAAAGTTAACTTGCTATATGTCATTTGAGATAATATGTTTCAATTGTTTAACTAATAGTGCTCAAAAAGCTGACAATTTTATCAAAACAAGTTATTTTAAAAACTCTGTTTGGATAGTTGGAGTATTAATGGACTGTTGAGGCATCCTAAAATAATATGTTTAATATTATTTTAAAAAACTGTTGTGAAAGAAATTATATCAGAGATCAGACTACATGAAAATTATTAACAGAATTTAATTTATCTTTCTACCCTTGTATACATTAAAAAATCAACCTACCCAACACTAAGCCCTAATGAGTTATCTTCTTATATTAATTATACGGGCTATATTATGTTTTACTAACTAACTAATCGATTAATCACTAACTATTCGATTTTCTGACTTGGAGTGGAGATTTGATGTTACAGATTTCATAATATTTTAACATTTCAAACAGATGGAGAAAGTTGAGAGTTTTTATTTAATATAATAATCTCCAAAATTCTTAATAAGTATATGAAAGTTGAAGATATATAACACTCTTTTGACAGCTAAACTTAAGACATTTTAAAACTAAAAACTTTATAAAATTTATGAATCTACAGAAAAATGTGTTTAACTAAATTTTATTAAATATTTTATTTAATTTTACAAATTTAAGTGATTTGGAGATAAAATATCTTTCTTTCTTTCTTATTTAACTTAAATAAATATGCATGAATATAGCATCCAATTACTGACTAAGTAAGTAATTGTACGCAAAAGTAGTATTAAAATTTTATTAACAAACAAACTTGAAAAAATTATACTTTAAGACAAGTACTCTATTTACTTAAAAATAGATTTTATATGTACCATTTATGAGCACACGTTCACAAAGTACTAATTTTTTTTTTTCTATTATACTGATTCAGACAATTCATACACTTGACATTGTAAGTAAATTGTACTTAATACCTTTCATATATTATATTTAATGTTATTTTATGATTCATATCTAATTCAAACTTGTTTTTTTATAATCTCATGAAAAACTTTATGAAAATTTTAGTTTATTTATGCAAAAAAGTGTATTCTAAATGTTTTTGAGATAATTTGGGACGTAAAGTATCCAAAATATTTCAACATAATCTATAATTGTAAATTTCGTGTATATTTTATTTAACACATTGCATACAAATTATCATGTGACATTTCTATGCATTTAACATTTTAATAAACATTTTTGTGAAATGAAGGAACTGCATTTTTTTCTGTATTTCCTTTTATTTAAAAATTTTTAACGAAACTTCTTATGAGACATATGGAAACACTGAAATCCTATATTATATTGATTACAACAGTGTATGACGAGCACTACATAAATCCACCTGTTTATTCATAAACTTGTTTCTTAAAATCCCGTTTCCTCCGTAAATTTTAAGAAAAGAAATAATTTTTGTTACTAAAATAGATTTTCCCTTCCTACCTTCAAACCATCTCCATTTGGTTATAGCAGGTAGTTTGAAAGCAGTAGTCTCTACTATTACAAAATATAAGTTTTAGTTAGAAACAAAATAATAATTTTTAAACTATGACAGAAAACTCTGGAGATGGCTTGTAATGCTATTTAGATATAATTATTGACATGTTTCGGCTTCGGACTTTTTTCATACAAAAAAAATGTTTCCAACAAAGTAAACTATGGTAACTTTTTTAAAACTTCTTATGAAAGCATCTATTTCCTCTTTTAAAAGTAAAAAAAGAACGGGATTTAAAGAAACAAGATTTTGAGTAATGTGGAATTTGTGAAAAAAGCTTTCGTACCTAACTTCACCTTACGATAATTGATTAAATAACTTTGAAGTTTTTTCATGTAAAATAACATGAATTTGTACATATCTTTTTAGTTTCTTATAGTCCAGTATTGTATTTAAAAAATTGCTGTCGGTTTTAGTTCCACATTTCTCGACTGCCGATTATATATATATAACAATTGAACTTCATAGTCACTTGCTTAATTGGTTTTTTTTTTTTTAGAAATCATTAATTCTCTGAATCACCTAATGAGTTTACAATAATACCTTATTCGTCAATCAGACAGTCATTTTTAAGAAAAGTCAAAATATAGAAATAATATTGTATACAAATTGAATAATTACATGTTAAGTAGGTACATTTTCTTTTTTTCAAAAATAGAATTTAATTTCTATTAAAAATAAAAAATATTATTTTTCATTGTAGTTTTTATTAGACTTGATAAATAACTGTGTTAAAAAAAACATTTATTTTAGCTCTGTGATTTACGTTCAAAACAAAATTTATTATACATTGCACAGCTGGAAATTTTCTTTAATTTTCTGATTCACTATTAAATTCAATAAAAAAAAAATATTCCTTTAAAATCTTACTTACACAAAAATTTATATTGGATTATTAAACGGAAGGGGAAATTTTAAATAAGCGCTTCTCAAAATTGGAATGAAAACTTCTTTAGTCTGATGACACATATTATGCAATAAACATACGATCAAAATAATTATATTTTTTTTTCATGTTTAAGGACTTAATGCCAATTAAAATTATAATTTAATTGAAGGCAACACATATATGGATGTGGCACTTTTGTTTCCATTGCTTATAAGAAGTGGGCAGATAAGTTTAAATCTAAACATCAATTCATTGAAAATGATTGAATGATATGAGAGGAAAAAAATTGAAAAAATGCCTTAAAATGTAACAAAAATACTTGGAAACGTAATAAGAATACGATGAGGCATGGAATCAACAAAATAATAGGTTAATCTTTTTGAATCAAGGTAAACCAAACAAATAATATGATTATTAAAATGAAGCAATTAAATCTAATAAATTAATTGAGATATAATAAACTTACACCCATCAGAGTTCTCTATATACTCAGTTTATTTTAGTCTGAATAAAATTATATTCAATTAGTCTAAAAAAAACTATTTCTGTTTAAATTTTTGAGTGAAAACTTTTTCAGGAGTTTGCTGCATTATCTTTTACGTCAAAATCTAATGCGACAAAATCTTGCATACAAAATCTTGCTTTCGAAAATCTTTTAAAACAAAATCTTTTTTCCAAAATCTACTAGGACAAAATCTTGCATGTAATTCAGATAGTCACATATTCTTATATATAAATTTTTTGGAAAAAGCGGCAAACCTGCTTTTTAATTAAATTCTAAAATCCTCCGTAACTATTTGTTTATACATACTTTAAAAACAATGCCACAATCTATTCCTTTAAAAATATTTTGCAAGATTTTGTCCGTGAAAGATTTTGAAATGCAAGATTTTAGAAAGATAGATTTTGCAATGCAAGATAAAAACAAAAAAGCAAGATTTTGTCGCAGGTTGATTTTGACGTACAGGATTGTGACCCGTTCCTCTTTTTCAGTTCAGCCAAATAATTCACAACCTAGCTACGATATTTTATTTAAATTTTAAATCTAATCACACACACCTAAACAGCATGGAAAATAATTACATTTATGTTTAAACTAGGTTGATTTTTGATACCAAACCACCTAGAAAAATTTTTTTTTGAAAGATCAAAGCTAGTTAGTAATACATGAAACATATCAAAAAAAAAAATAATAATTCTCTGAAAAAAAAATGGTTTCTCCTAAAAACCAAAATAAAAAAAAATAAAGAAATAAAATAAATGAAACGCAAATTTTTCTTCTAATATTCAGCAAAAAAAAAAACACTTTTAAATCAAAACTTAATACATACATTCATCTTTTTATCGTTTCTTCATAATTCCCATATAGTACCTATACCATAATTCCCATATAGTACCTATACCATAATTTCCGTTTCCAACAGCGAAAATAAATAAAATAAAATATTATATTTAAGTAAATCAGCCACATTCATTGTTCTGTTTAAGTTTAAATCTACAAAAGAATAAATTTGAAAGAAAAAGAAAGAAGAAAATAAATTAAGTGAAAAAACAAGTTGTTATTGAAGATATTATAAGTAATTTAATTCGTTTTAATCGCTTAATTTTCCGCCACAATTTTCCACTCCTTAATTTCACAACTTTTTTATAAGTTGATTAAAAGAAATTTTACTCTTCAATATTTTTTTTTTGGAATGGTGAATTTTTTTATTTTTTTCCTAATAAGCCCATATCCTATATTTTAATATTTCAATACTTCTTATTTTTAGTCACATGAAAAACATCCTTTTGTATCTTACATATAGGTGGGGTAAAGTAAAATGTTTTGAATTTAAAAGAAAATTTCTAGATGATTAATTTTTTTTTTTAAAGTATATAATATTCGTATACATATTCATTACAGTGATATGTATATCAAAGTCAATATAAATATATATCACCTTTTTCACCTAATATGGTAGGTATCTGTAAGACTTTTATTGAAAAAAAAAAAGTTTTTATTTATTAATTTTCTTTAGTTTGTTGTCATCTGTGATGAGTAAAAATCAGTTTATACATTAAAGTGCTAAAATATAAAATAAATATTTAATGTTTTGAATATGTTGTTGTTTTTCTCATTAATTTTCATAGAAAATATATTGTACAGGGTGTGGCAATAATAACTTGATATTTTCAAATTAATATTACATTGTATGTCTACCAATAAATAGTATTATAATTTAATAAAATATGCTATACTGAAGCTAAACAATAAACAAAACCAAATGTTTTTAAAGGCTTTAAAGGTAATTTTTAGAACATGAGACAAGGAAGACAATAATTTTTTTTAGATTTGGAAGGTAATTTATAAAAAAAAAGGTATTAAAAAGTTTACTGAAATTGTAATGCTGCCCATACACTTCGGACCAGATTGTACAACAGGACCGCGAACTTGAGAAGTTGTATCGTGTATGAACAAGTTGTACAACCATTTTGAAGATTGAAAAGTTGATTGGAAAAATATCAAAAAATTTTGATTTTTGTGGGTAGAGTCTTTGGTTTGCAGTTTTAGTTGTATCATGTAGGGACAAATTGTACAACTTAAATGTCATTTTATTTCTTTTATTTAGTTATCTTAGGTTTTTTGACAACTAAAGTACGTTGAGATTTTTTGATTTTAGAAAATAATAAAATTATAAAGTACATAATTAGAATGGTTGGATGATAGATTGGATAAGTGGGTGGTATGGTCCGAAAATACGCCCGCGTACTAATTTGGTCCGATGTGTATGGCCTAGCATAACTATTTTGTCCTCAATATTTATATATTTTTTTGAATATAATATGAACACTTAAGCAATTTAAAGAACACTCTTTTTATAATTCACTAATAATTGATTTTATGCAAATGAATCACGTAAATGAAATGTTAACACATGTAAAAATATAGTAATTGTGCTTAAATTTTTGCATCTCAACTTTGAAAATTTCTCTCATACACAGGTTTTAGGTGCATAAAATTAAATAAATTTTTAAGTTCTTATATAGCTCCCAGCATTATTAAACGTTGTTGCAGTTGTAACTTTTCTCTCGTTCCTTTTTACACAATTTCTGTTGCATTGGTATTGCCGTTAAAAACGAAATTTTAGTCAACAAATTACCTTCCTCAGCTGTTACATTTAAGCCAATTTCACTAATACTTATAAACGTAATGAAAAATATTCAACACTAATGCATACACAAACTCAGAAAAGTTGCAACAGTTAAATGCAACACTAGTAACAATAGTAAGCCGATGTAGTGTTGACAATGACTATTGACATCGTGTAATAATATTCATTGGGTCGAAAAAAAAAAAAAAAGACCGAAATAATTTTAACATCATTTTTAATCTTATCACTCCAAAAATAATCTTAAGCATTTACAGTTAAAAATTACAAACAGTTAAAAATTTTTGATCTTATTGGTTTGACATCATTCTATATAGAGTAAAAATAATTCTTATAATATGTACATAGCAAAAAATAATTTAACTTCAGTTTATCAAACATTAATTTATAATTTATAAAACAATAGAATAAAACAATTTTTTTTTTAACCACCCTGTTGTAAATTAGACATTAAAATATATTTTCATAAAAGAAATATATGTGTATATGGACTGGTATTTTTATGAGTAAATTTACCTTATACCTTATCTAACACACATAGATAGGTATATATAATGGAAAAATTAACTATATAATACAAGTTTACTAATATAGTACATATCGTACACAATATGATAAATGGAAGAGGTGTGCAAAAAATATATAAAATATTGAAGTTCTCATATAATAGGTAAGAAATAAATAAATAGATTAATAGATATATAAAAATAGATTAATGTTATTAGTTTAAATGATCACATATTAAGGTATTCAATTGGTTTTATTTCTAATCTTAATTATATATACATATATAATACTATACATATATAGTATGATTAATATATAAAAAAAAATTCTTAGTGTATAATTTTTAAAAGAATGTTTTATAAATTTTCTGAATCTTGGATAAAACTATCTTAAATTAAATGATAACTCAATATTGAAAACTAATAAATAAATATTTTTGAAAAATAATAAATTTTATTATAACCATTAAATTTGTTTTACCCTTAGGACTACTTATATCTAATTATAAGATAAGAAAAGGAAAAATTATAAGATTTTATGATTCCAGTTCTAACTATTGTATACATTTAATGGTCATTCTATATACAGAAAATTTTTCACCTTTATAGGTTTGCACCATTAAAAAAAAACTTAAAGAGGAATCATTATCGGAATCTTTAATCAATACTGTAAATTTGATTTCGGCGATATTTAATTTTAATCCAAAATCTGATTTAAAAGCAAATTGTTTAAATCTATCAGTTAGAGAGATAAAAAATTGTGAATAAATCATTTTAAGAATTCTCTATGAAACTTCGTAATCATTTCGGTACTTATACATAGGTACATACATATTAAATTCTTCTATATACATTATCTTTAAAATCTTCTTTGAAAGATGTTTCTGAGTAAATATAAAATGGTAAAGTTTTTATCTGTTATGGTATTTTAAGTTCTTTTTGTATTTGTATTTTAAGCTACAAACAAAACAGTAAACAAAATATTATTCAAACATTTTTAAAGCCAAACAAATGTTTGATTAATTTTTCTGTACATACATTTTTGTTGACAGAAACTGATTTTTTTTTTATTTTAAAAAAAAAAAAAAAAAAAAAACAGTCCAAAGAAATAAAACAAAATTTATAATTATAAATATTCTTGGCACACATACTAATATACTATATATGTGTACATATTGAGATTTTAATATAAAAGTATTCAAATATGAAATGATATATTTTTTGACTGATATAATAACTATGGGCCTCGGTGCCCTAGTGAGTAAAGAGCGTATAAAATAATCTGTAAACACCGAGGGAGTGTGGATTCGAATCCCACACACACACACACACACGTCGTAAGAATAATTCCCCCTGTAATACGAAATTTATAGCCACGCGTGAAAAGGAAAGGCTGTGTAATTTCCTGTTCACATTTATGTCGCTCAGAAATGCACTAAAAAATAAAATAAATAAAATAATTGAAAAATTGATTAAGTATTAGTATTTGGTTAAGGTTGGAGTTTTAAAAATTAAAATTTCTCTCTAAACATATAATATTAGCATAGTTTTCATTCGTTTGTGAGCGGCATGTTAATTTTCCATTAGTTAACTTTTGGTCTAAAATCTACAGTTTTGTTAATTTTTTAAGAGATTTCATCAAAATTATGGTGTTATTATTTAGCAAATATATTTTAGAACATTTTTTTTATTTCCGCCCATTTGTCTGTTAACAAAACTTCTACTCTATTAAAAATATGTTAATGTAATTTTAACAATGGATAAGACTTGATAAAATAAGTAACCGTTAAGGTGCATCTTTTTTATGTTGCACTGCACTCATTATACAGCTATACATTTTTTTTCTTGCAGAACAGGTTACAAGTGTTTTTAGATTGACAATATATTAAGCAGAATCTGACATACGCATATTTGAAAATAGAGCTTTTTTAAATTTTATAAACGTAATAGATGAGACTACATAAAATAGTTGTTGCATGGTTAAAATTTCTTTGGATGGACAGACAGAATGGAACAAATGAGGAAATTTTTCAAATTTTTTTTTATGCTAAAAAAAGTAATAATTTCTAAAACTTTTAAAATTACTTTTAACTAAAATTATAAAATTTAAAATAAAGATATTCAGCAGTTATTGTGACCAACACTTTTAGTGGTAATTCATTTTGGTTTTAAACATAAAATTTATTCATTTCTATAGTTCAAATTTTATATTATTATAATATACATACATATATACATAATTAATTATACATATTTTGTTTATTAAGTTGTGGTATAATAATGTTTCATTTAATACATATACACATTTAGAAAAATTTGTTTTTTTCAATTTATTTGTATCAAACCTTTAAAATCTAAAAGTATCGTTTCCATACTTTTCTTTTTCTTAAAGCAATTGATCATAACACAATATAACGCTTTTAATTCAGCTACAAAATATCGCTATATTCCAATAATGAAGCTGACTTTTATTCAGTATATTATAGCTCCGGTATAGCCTTTGATGTAAGACAACAATATGATGGGGCGTTTTTTGTAAGCTGTTTGATAATTCTGTATTTATGATCACAGCAATACTAGAAAAGATATAGCGAATGGCATGTGTATGAAAGATGCAGTTGAATTTATTATAACGGGAGCAATTAGGAATAGAACAACCTTTTAGAATCACACCCTATTTACAAAATATTCTTAATTTGTTTATCTTGAATATTTGTTAATTTTAATTAAAAAATGCTTTTTAACACATTTTTCAAACATTTTATGAAAAATTTCTTTATTAGTTTCACTTTGTCCCTCCATTTGACCAAAAACTTGTATATCATTTAAGATGGAGTTAAGAAATTTTAATTATGGGTGATTCATTAAAAAATTAATATTGTAGAACAATTGTTTTTATATAATACCACCAATTATGGAACTACAGCTCCTCAAAGTTGGAAAATTTTGGTCCTATTTTCAAATATTTATGACTCAGATATTGCTTAATAGGATTTTTTTTTACCTTTATAAATTAATATAAAAATTATACAATTTTTTGCAATTTAATATGTGAATTTACAGTTATGTGAAAACAATATTTTCTTAGAATTTTATTTCTCTGTCCCGCCAAATTAGATTTTGGGTTTTCCGTATCTTCGGAACGCTCAAGTCAAAAAATTTAAGAAATGAAAGATTTTTGAGAATTATTATAAGTTACCCCACCAGAAATATATTCTGTACTTCCCTCTGTTTAAGAGTTATTAGGAGTCAAAAACAAGGCACTTTCTTTATTTTTAGCTGCCTGTATCTTGATCGCCTGAAATCTTTGCAAATTTATCTTCTTATAAATCTTTATTAAAAAAAATTCTAAAAAAAATTGCAAAAGTAATCATATTTCTAAAATGTTTTTTAATGACTTTTTGAAAATGTACATTTTTAAAAACCTTTAATTTTACAGACTGCCTTGTATATATATGTATGAAATATCGAATCAAATATTGAAATCAAATTTATAATACGTATAAATCAATCGACAAGCCTAACAAAATACAATAAAGTTTGAAAAAAATATTACAAAATTTTTACAATGCAACCCATTTAAAATTATCCAACTATTCTTTGAAATGTCTATTTACGATTACATTTAAATATGTGTGATATATCATATACGATTATATGTAATATACATGTAATTGTAATATATATGCAAAATTTAAGTTTTATTGTCATCAAACATTATAAATCATTCTTTACAATTTATTTATGTATATATAAACAATAAATAAATATGTATGTATTACATATAAGAAGCATATTTAGAAGAAAATTATAGATCCTTAACTTTTGTTTCAATAATAAAGAAACATATGTATATTTTTTTTTTAACTATCATTTACAGAAAGTACATATAATGATTATATAATAACTATAGTATTTAACTTAAATATACTGTTATGCTATTCAAATATATTCATTATATGTATATAGATATATTTGATTATAATGATATCTTTTAAGTACTTATAATTACAATATAAAAGTAGTTACAATAATCACTCATTCCTAAAATATTACAACTACTTTAGACAGTTTAAAATATGTATCTGCAAATGAAAACAAAAAAAATTCTTATTTAAAAGTTTTATAAGTGTTAAACTACATTTACACTTCAGTTGAGCATTAGTTATCAGAACCTCCCATAATATATAACAGTTTATATGACCCTTCCATTTATCTATTCAGGATCTATTGACTATATTCTTTTATAAATAATACTTAACGGAATTTGGATAGAAGAAAAAAACTGTTTTATTAGCAAAAAAAAATGTGTTATTATCTATAATAGGATACGGGTCAGATACGAATGCACGTATCTCAAAATCTCTTTTTTTTTTAATTTTATTTTTACCGATCGCATATTTTTATTTTTAATTTTTTGTATTTTTTTTTTTTTGGTTTTTTTTCTTTAATTTTAAACAAAATTGTAAAAACATTTAAATTAAATTAGGACTTTACTTTTTAAATTAAATTTGGGTGAATCTCGCATATACGCATATACACACAATTATTCTAGAAAAAATGTATAATCTTGATTTTGTAATCAACTGTAAAATTTCTCTTATAATTGTTTTATTTTCATGGATATTTCAAAAACAAAACATTTAAAACAATTTGAAAAAAAAATTTTAAAATAATATTGACTGCTGCTTCCAAACCCTCTCTAAACAAATTATTGAAACCCTGATTTTGTAACCAACTATAAAATCACTTCTAATTTTTTTTTAGATAAATATTTCAACAAGAAAGTATTTAAAATAATTAAAAAAATATATTTAAAATAGTGGGGGCTGAAAAAAACCCAGAAAAAAACCAGATTTTAATAAAACGAAATTTTGTGATACGAGTTTTCGTAGCGCTCCCATAATATGTAATATTGCAACACTTTTTTAATTATGATTAAGAACTTAAGAACTATTTATAAATAAAAGATTTTTATGTGAGTTTTTTTTTTGTAAAGGTAGGTGGATATCTCGAAAGAAATCAATAAGATCAAAGCGTAAATTCTCTTTGGTATAGGGTTGGATTTGAACCAACCAAACACCATCACTCTTTTAAACCAAATATTAGGTTAGAACCTATAGTGCAATGTACCGTTACTAGGTATTAGGGATTGTTGAAAATAGGAATAAAGAAAATTGGCAACATGGGAAGTAACTAGATGTTCGGAGGAGTGTTTAGAACAAACATATTGATGCTCTTATTAATATTAGCAATGGACTTGGTTCAAATATATTTTATATCCTTTTGTTTTTTTTTTTTGACTCTGTTTGTTTGTTTTAATTGTTTTAATAAATTCCATTTCCGCATTTAATTCTTTTCAAGAGTGTTTGTTTTTATCAGAATTCTAACATCCTATTATTTGATAATTAGACTACTATTGATTTCAAAATTAGACTTTTATAAATGTTTAAAATGCTAAGAAATATGTTTCCCAATTCGCCTATCATTAATGTTCTACTACTTTCCATATTTACTACCATAGTGCATTAAATCCAAAATCATTTTATATGTCTAAATATTCTATTCAATTGAATATAAAATTCACCATGCCCTTTTAAATTGCACTTTAAAATTTATTAAAAGTTTTTCTTTGGTTTTTCTTTATTTAACGGATATAATGAAAAGTGAAAGTTATTACTATGGTGTTAAGTTCAAGGTTCTTTTTAACACATTTCCAAAAATAATTTGAAAAAATTTGTCTATTAGTTTCACTCTGTCCGTCCGTTCGTCTGTGTATAAAACTTCTACACCGTTAAAAAGAGAGAAAAAAATTTTAACCAAGGGTAGGTCTCATAAAAAAATCAATGTTGTAGACTTTTTTATGTAGTTCCATCCATTACGGAGCTGCATCCCTTCCAACTTTGAAAAAGCTCTTTTAAATGCTTTATATCTTATGCTCTACTTAACATTTTTCAATCTGAAAATGCCATTCGCCAGGAATTTTTTATTACCTTTGTAAATTAATATCAAAATTATGTGAAACCCAAATTTTGCATAATTTTTCCACCTTCATAACTCCGGTGCGCTTTTAGATAGGAACTTGAAATTTTGAGTTAAGAAATAACGTTTAAAATTCCTTAGAAAAAAAGTTTTGGTATATTTTTAAGTGTTAACGGTTTTTCTTAGTTATAAATATTTCCAGACTTACAGCCCTTCAAAATTGAAATCTATTTTCTCATTTTTTCTTATATGAAATTTTAAAATTTTGGTGCTAGTCACAATTCTAAGCAATTTATATTATCTTTTCGAAATGTGCGCTTTTAAAAACCGTTTTACATTCTGCCTTGTTTCTTGTACATATCGTACCCTATAAATATGAGAAAATTTATATATATATATATATATACGTAATGTGATATTTTATTGTATATTAACCAGAATATAAGTTATAATAAACGCCTTTAATATAAAAGTTATCATCGAAATATGATATGTACACAGATAAAAAAACAAAATTACAGTTGTGGTCAATAAAATGCATATAAAACGTTGGAGTTCTAGAAAATATTACGAAACCATTATATTGCGAAAAACTATTTCTATATTCGCAACAATATTAAATTTGACTTCAATTTTGTGTTATTTTTAAAAAAAAAAAAGGGCTTTTCAATTTCAATCAGCTGCTTTATAAACCGTTATAGTAGTATCTCGTAATTTAACGATGTATAAAGAAAATATGTCATTTACGTTTTTTAAATTACCCGTTGCAGAATTTGTCTCAGTTTTTTTCTTAAAAACTATTAAGGATCTAATAATAAGGATACACTTAACGCATTAATGAAAAGTGAACACATTAGAAAAATGTAATGAAACATAAACTATCATGTTTTTCGGATTTAAAAGAATATTCCGCAGTTAAATTTTCAGTTCCGGAATTCGGAATTATGTATAGTTAAATGATATTGTCGAATTTACAACATAGTAACACAATTTTCTGCTTTTATTAAATAGATACAAAATTTAAAATAAAAAAATTTTAATTTTTTAAATAAGTGTCAAAGATCGTTAATTTACCATTTTTAGTAACCATCACTGTATTTATAAGTAAATACATATTATATAAATATATGAAAAATATCTAACATGTTTTAAATGGCAAAAAAAAAAACATAAAAATTGCGGGTTATTAGAAATACTAGATGTAGTAGTAGATTCTATCGAAAGATACTAAGTATATATCAATAGACAATAAAATTTATGTAGTAAAAAAATGATTTACAACAATGTCAGTATATGTTAGAATAATTTATTGGGTTTTGTTAAGTGAATTAAATTATAAATATCTACAAAGTTTTAAAAAATAACATTGTTAGGAGAATAAAACAATTTTTTTTTTTTTTGAAAACTCATTATCCGACATAATTCACATTATACCGACATTAAATTCTATATATATGGGTTAAAAAAAAAAACAAAAAAATCAAATTTAAAGAAATTAATTTATTAAATTAGGTAAATAAATTCCTATTCTAGGACACCTACTAGTGTAACCTTAAAGCACACACACACACACTGTACGTATAAAGTTTAATTCGTATATTAAACGAGGAAGAGTGCAGTAGAGTAGACTGTGTCAACTCTGGGATACCCGTATGAACGTAATATATCCTATTATAAAACTTGATCATCTTTTAAAAACATTCAGATGTTTTAGTACCGAACTACAGAGATATATTTATGTAAATTGTGGAGTTGTATGGCAGCTACCCGAATCTATTGCGCCTAGCTTCATTAAGTTCCAAGAAATGCAAGAAGCCTAAACCGGCGGCATTAGATCAATCAAATTTTACAAAAGTTTTTGGCATGCAACTCGACACTTTTTCACTAAATTTCAGATAGCTAGATTCAATAGACACTGAGTTATTTTCATTTAAAAAGAGAAGTTGTATGGCAACTACCCGAACCTGTCATATCATCACAACCAAATTTTACAGAAGTTATTGCCATAAAAGTGGATTATCATTCGCAAAATTTCAGATACCTAGATTGAATAGACACTGGGTTATTTCCATTTAAAGAAAGAAGTTGTATGGCAGCTACTCGAACCCGGCGGCCGAAAATGCTGGAGTTAAATAGCAAAACTAACAATTTTGCAAAACTGACGTAAAAAAAATATCAGCCTCTTAGCTCCTTTATTTTTTGAGTTATCGTGCGGACGGACACTGAGTTATTTTCATTTAAAAAGAGAAGTTGTACGGCAGCTACCCGAACCCGTCGCACCACCGCAACCAAATTTTGCAGAAGCTGTTGGCATAAAACTTGATCATCATTCGCAAAATTTCAGATACCTAGATTGGATAGACACTGGGTTATTTCGATTTAAAGAAAGAAGTTGTATGGCAGCTACTAGAACCCGGCGGCCGAAAATGCTGGAGTTAAATAGCAAAACTAACAATTTTGCAAAAGTTACGTATACAAAATGTCAGCCTTCTAGCTCCTTTATTTTTTGAGTTATCGTGCGGACGGACACTGAGTTATTTTCATTTAAAAAGAGAAGTTGTATGGCAGCTACCCGAACCCGTCGCACCACCACAACCAAATTTAACAGAAGTTGTTGCCATAAAACTTGATCATCATTCGCAAAATTGCAGATACCTAGATTGAACAGACACTGGGTTATTTCCATTTAAAGAAAGACGTTGTATGGCAGCTACTCGAACCCGGGGGCCGAAAATGCTGGAGTTAAATAGCAAAACTAACAATTTTACAAAAGTAACGTAAAAAAATTTTCAGCCTCCTAGCTCCTCTATTTTTTGAGTTATAGTGCGGACGGACACTGAGTTCTTTTCATTTAAAAAGAGGTTTTGTATGGCAGCTACCCGAACCCGTCACACCACCACAACCAAATTTTGCAGAAGTTGTTGCCATAAAACTTGATCATCATTCGCAAAATTTCAGATACCTAGATTGAACAGACACTGGGTTATTTCTATTTAAAGAAAGACGTTGTATGGCAGCCACCCGAACCCGGGGACAGAAAATGCTGGAGTTAAATAGCAAAACTAACAATTTTACAAAAGTAACGTAAAAAAATTTGCAGCCTCCTAGCTCCTTCATTTTTTGAGTTATCGTGCGGACGGACATTGAGTTCTTTTCATTTAAAAAGAGATTTTGTATGGCAGCTACCCGAACCCGTCGGACCAGCACAACCAAATTTTGCAGAAGTTGTTGCCATAAAACTTGATAACCATTTGCAAGATTTCAGACGCCTAGCTTTATTAACTTCCAAGAGGTGCAAGAAGCCTGAACCGGCTGCTCTAGGCCAACCAAATTTTACAAAAGTTGTTGGCATATAACTCGACACCTCTTTACTAAATTTCAGATTCCTAGCTTCAATAAACACTGAGTTATTCTCATTTAACCGGATAAGTTGTATGGCAGCTACCCGAACCCGTCGCACCACCCCAACCAAATTTTGCAAAAGTTGTTGCCATAAAACTTGATAACCATTTGCAAGATTTCAGACGCCTAGCTTTATTAACTTCCAAAAGGTGCAAGAAGCCTGAACCGGCTGCTCTAGACCAACCAAATTTTACAAAAGTTGTTGGCATGTAACTCGACACCTCTTTACTAAATTTCAGATTCCTAGCTTAAATAAACACTGAGTTATTCTCATTTAAACGGAGGAGTTGTATGGCAGCTACCCGAACCCGCCGCACCAACACAACCAAATTTTACAGAAGTTGTTGCCATAAAACTTGATCATCATTTGCAAAATTTCAGAACCCTAGCTTGAATAGATACTGAGTTATTTCTATATAAAGAAAGAAGTTGTATGGCAGCTACTCGAACCCGCCGACCGAAAATGTTGGATTTAAATAGCAAAACTAACAATTTTGCAAAAGTGACGCAAAAAAAATTTCAGCCTCCTAGCTCCTTTATTTTTTGAGTTATCGTGCGGACGGACGGACGGACGTACATGGCTTAATCGACTCAGAAATTGATTCTGAGCCGATCCATACCTTTGACACTATATCTAGCTCGGCTCCTTTAAGGTGTCACAAACGTAATGGCAAATTTATTATACCCTTGAACATAGTTCATACGGGTATAAAAAAATAAATTTATTTTAATTAAAATATGTTTTTGTTAAAAAACAACTTTTTTATTTTTTAAGGGTTTTTTAAGGTAATTTAAATAAGTTTTCAAGCAAGAACTTATTTTATTTTAATAAGCAAGTATATATAAGTAAATTTATCACCTTAAGGATGTTATGGTCCAACCAGAACAGTGACAAATTTAATTAATTTTTTTTTACAAGTGTCGGTGGAAAACTTCAAAAATTCAACCACAGGAATTGCAGACCATCTCCTTTTAAACCAAACTTTAGGTTGAGATCTTTATTACAAATAAGCAGTTTGGGTTTATGGGATGTAGGGAGAATTCCTGGGAAAAGGAATTTAGAATAATTTAGAATTATGTAGGATGGGTCAAAAAATTTGAAGAGATATTTTGACAAAAGTTTTTAATGATTTTTTTTAACTTTACTGAATTTTTTTAACATTAATGAAATTGAAAATATATGTGTTTAACTTTGGGAACAAAAGCGATGAGATAAACGCGACGTGCGAATTATATATTATATGTTTACATGAAAAAAAGCAACGTTTAATTTGTTTTGATGTGGTCTTAAGACTGATTTTATTAATACATTTATTGTACTTGTACCTTATACTAAAAATTAAAAATTAATGTAATGCTAAAATTATCAATTTGTTTATATTTTTTTTTTTTTTTTATTTAACGTTAGTATATAATTTGACCTTTACTAACCAAAATTAACATTAATTAATTTACCCTTTGTGCAAAAGCTGAATGGAAATGCAATTTACCTTTTAACTTCATTAACAAATGTTATTTGTTTTTAGTTAATGAACTTCAAAATTATGTATCTTGCTTATGTCAAAACAATTTCCATAAACTGTATTACGCCATCTTAAAAGTTCTACAGTGTAAGTATAGGGATCTGTGGCACTCCTTGTTTCGCTTAGAAAAGCTTTGAGATTTTCATAAGCTAAAACTATCATATATTAAATCATAATTTGCCAAAACAGATTTATATATATTACTTATGAGTTATGACTTTTATGTCTCTGGTTTGGTAGTGATGACGAATATTTTCACTTTAATATATTTTTAACTTTAAAACAAATTACATAAGTAATTTCAGAAAAGTCAATAAACAATTTCTTTAATTTTAAGAAAAACCTATTTAAATAAGAAAAATTCTTTTAATCAAGTAAAAATACTATATACGTTTAAGCATAATTTTTTAAGCTTTAGATGTCAGGTGTCAAGTTAAGATGACCGCTCATATCGAAACTCTTTTAATCGAAGGGTAATACAAACATTTTTTGGGATTACTTATATATATTTTCAAGGGTCTTAGACATCACACATATCTAAGGGGTAATGGAATCCAAACTTCGCAATTTCCAAACACAATTAAAGTACAAAATACAAAAAAAAAATAAAAAATAAAAATATAAGATTGAAACCAACACATTAAATCTACATCCTTAATTCACAATAAATTGTCATAAACATTTACCCTAATAATTTTATTGTATTTAATTGAAAAATAATTTCACTATATTATAAATTCTATTTTATATATATATATATATTTTTTTTTGCGTTCATTATTTAGGATAGATTTAACTTAACATTTGATAAATTGTTTTTCAACCATATAAATGATGATTCATTTTCTTTTTATGAATAATTCCATCATCATGAATACAACACAACAAACGTACCACCTCTTCTATTAATTACAAATTATTACTTGGAAGATCTTAAATAAATAAAACTTTATAAGTTTAATTGTTTGAATTTAATTACCCATAATATTATTAAATAAAAAACAGCCAGCTTTTAATAATAAAAGATTCTTTTAAAGGATTAATAATTATATTATATACATATGCACAGATAGATATTCTAAACACATCACAATATGATATATAGGGTGTTCAAAATTGAGGTATCATTTTGATTTTGCCGACATTTTTTTTCTACCTGGAATTTTTATACGAGGTTTCTTTAGGTATATTCTAAATACATTCCGGTTAGTTAATATAGAACGTTACACGAAGGAACAACGTGCTTTTGTTATTACAACATTTTTTGAAAATGGTAAAAGTTTTCAAAATGTAATTAGGAAATTTCGAACAAAATTTGGTAGAGAAAATGCACAAATCGTGCCATCAAGCTGATGGTTGATAAATTTCTAGAAACTGGATCTGTTCTTGATAACAGAGGCAACATTTATCAACGTAGTGGCCGTTCAACCGAGAATGTAGCAGCTGTGAGCAGAAGGTTTGAAGAAGATCCAAAAACTTCCATTCGTCATCGTTCGCAGCAATTAAACATCAAACCATCCACATTATTCAACATTTTGCATCGTGATCTCCATTTAAAGGCTTATAAGATCCAGATGACGCAAGAATTAAAACCAACTGACCATGCATTACGTCGGCAATTCGTTTCTTGGGCAATCGAAAAACAAGAAGAAAATGAGAATTTTTTTAACAAAATAATCTTCACCGACGAAACTCATTTCCAGCTCAATGGCTACGTCAATAAACAGAATTGCCGCATTTGGGATGAAGAAAATCCCAGAGTTATCTTAGAGCAACCAGTACATCCACAAAAAGTTACGGTTTGGTGTGGTTTGTGGTCAGGAGGAATCATCGGACCATATTTTTTTGAAAACGCAAATGGAAATGCGATTACGGTCAATGGAAATCGCTACAGGGAGATGATCCGAAGCTTTTTGTGGCGGGAAATTGATGATTTGGACGTAGAGAATATGTGGTTTCAACAGGACGGTGCCACTTGCCACACAGCAAGAGAAATAATGGATCTTTTGAAGGAAAGTTCGAAGATCGCATTATTTCTCGTAGAGGAGGAGTGATGTGGCCACCAAGATCGTGCGATTTGACACCGTTGGATTTTTTTTGTGGGGTTTTGTGAAATCGAAAGTGTACAGCAATAATCCCACAACAATTCAAGGGCTTAAAAACAACATTATCGAGCAGATTTCAACCATTGAGAACAGTTTATTGAACAACGTGATTCAAAATTTTGGTAAAAGATTGGAAGCCTGCCGAAGTAGTAGAGGGAGCCACTTGGCCGACATAATTTTTCATTATTAACCGGAACCTATTTGTAATAAATTAAAATAAAAATATATTTAATATTTCAAAAAAAAAGTCTTTTTTTTTTAAATTAAAATGATACCTCAATTTTGAACACCCTAACATTATAACTGTCAACTATATATTTGAAATTATGTCAAAGTTTATGTCTTAATTTGATTAAAGAAAAAAAAAAAACAAATAATTCGTAATAACTTACATATACTTAAGCATCATTTAATGAATTAATTTTTAACTTTTTATTATCAAATTCAAAAGCGAAAAACAAAAAAAAAACATTTATAACATATTACTTAAAGTAATAATTAAGAAAAAAAAAATATAATTTAATTAATTTCCTTTCCCGTATTTATATAGAAAATAAATTAAAATTCAAAGATTAACTTGTACATATGTATATACGACCTACACAAATTATATTGAAAAAATTCTTTTAAATTAAATTAAATTAAATTAAATAGAATTTCTATTAAATTATGGTTTATTAAATTAAATAGAATTTACTTATTTTAAAAATTCGCCTACACTAAAATAACAAAATATAATGGAAAAGACAAACAAAAACTAATGATAAAAAAAAATAAATAAAATAATTAAAATTTAATCTTTTCTACTTAAAATAAAAATATTTTTTATAAAATACAATTGAACAAATTCAAGAATTAATTCTTAAGAGTTGTTTATGTTTTATTTCTTTTTTTTTTTTATTTTAAATGTCATGCTCATTTTCTCATCACAATCATCATATGGCGCTATAGTTCCCCGTTATAAGTTTAATAATGTTGCCAATAATGTTTAAAAATTTTTAAATTAGATAACTTGTTTTGTAACTATAAGAACTGATCTAATGTAATGGCCAATAATTATCCTATAACACTAAAATATAATTATTCTATGTTTGACACCCGTCTTTATTCAACTTAGTTTGCTCTTTATATGAAACCATAATTCAAAGAATAGCAAATTTTTTGACGAAGTTTTATTTATTTTTCTTTTTTCGCTAAGGAAGGTGGAAATCTTTGAAAGACATCTAGAACATCTCCTTGAACCTTTTTAGTGTTAGATTCTTACTGACTAAATCCACTTTCCCTTTTAGCTAATATATTGGGTTGAAACCCCTAACTACTAACATAGTATATTGGTTAGAGATGAGATAGGAATAAGATAGAAGAAGGGATAGGAAAAGTGGGAAAGTACTATAAGGGAACAACCAACCTGCTTATTATGACTATTTTGGTATAAGTCACCAAACCATCAACTGTTGATACAGTCGTATTTAAACAAGTATGTATGTTATCTACTACTCCAAGTTGATGCAGTAGTAGTGGACATCATTCGGTAGTATTTACACTTTCCTGTGTTAGGTAATAATTGAAGACAGCTTTACTGTCACTATAGTAGTTATTATTATTACTATTAATATGAATTATTATTATTATTATTATGATTATTGCTACTTGTTATATAGTTAAGATCATCAGACAGTTACACATACAGCAGTATATAGCTCCTTCCAATAATAGATAGCCAAAGTTAGTTCTATTGTGCCAGCTATTATTATTATTAATACTATAGTATTATTAAATGCGATAGTTGATAGTTGGTGTATGTAGTGGTGGTTAAAAAACAGAAATAAAGTCCGAAGGTCCGAAGACCTATGTAGGCCTCGCATATAAAATGAAGGTTGAAAATGCAATTACTTTAAAATGATTTAATTAAATTCGATCAAATGTAATTTATTTGGTCTATGTCATAAATTTCGTTTTTCGTCAATTTTTTAAGCCAAATCCGACGACCGAAAGTAAGTTCCCCTATGTAAAATAACAGGATTAAATACTTAATGTCATCACGAAAGTAAGGCCCCCTATGTAAAATAACAGGCTTAAATACTTAATGTCATCAAAAACTTAGTTTCTTGTTAACTTTTAAACTAGGTCCAACATCTAGGTTTGTAAGCCATTTAGTGAGTCTTCACACTTTTTTTTTGTATTTTTTCATTCTTTCAAAATCTATCGAAACTATAGCTACTAAATTTCAGTTCCTTTCGATATTTCTTCATGTTACTTTTAAAATACAATGAAACAGAAAAATTTTTTTAAGAGAAAGTATTGTATAGGTTAGGCTTTCTACGATAGAATAGTAAAATAAAATAACAATCTAAAAATTTTTTCTATTATCTTTTGTTTATTCTATGTACACAAACTCTTTTATTTTTTTAATTTCATAAATTTTATTTTTCTTTTCTAAATTTTGGAAACAAATCTATACTGCTATTTTCTATTTGGATTAATTCTATTTGAATTAGTATATTTTATATTTTTATATTATATCCTTCAATATTTAGCATTATATATACATATATGTAAAGGAGTATATTAATGTTCCTTTAAATTATTCGCCTGTCACATAAATTTTTTAAGTAAATTAAAAGATTTAAAAACCATTTTTATAATATTATGTAACAAATTTAAAAATCTTATTCGAAATATTATCAAATACAGTAAAACCCAAATTAAGTTTATAATTGTCGTTTGTTTAGAGGTTGTACATCATTAATTAGAAATAGTTAATTGTTAAAATAGAAAGTGGTTAATTTTTGCAACATGTGATTCTAATTTTTTTTTTTAATGTCGTTTTTAATTTGAACCTTCTCGCCCATCTCTTTAATTTCGATTGTTACCCTCCGATATTCTTAATCAAAAAGTATATTTTTTTTAATTAAAATTCCCAACTTATTGTTTGCTTCAAAAGGGATTCAATGAGTTGGTTTCTCTTAGCATTCGTGACACAGGTTCAAGTCAAACCTTTCGTAATCTGATGAATATTGTGAAATACTAAAAATATTCTACCGATCTTAAATTGTTCGGATTTTTCTACAATTCACCTGTACATGAATCTGAAAGGATATATTATCACAGTGAATTATTTCCTGATCAAACAAGAAGTTCGGCCACTAATCGACGTGAATGAAGAGAGTTTAGATTAATTAAAGAAAGTCTAGCATCATAATAAGGAAGACGAATTTGATCAGTCCATGGTAAATAACGTAAAGTGAACGTTGAAAAATTTGTTTAAGCCGATTCAATACGGGAAACATCTATATGACGTTACGGAAATGAAATCCAACTGGAGTATTCAAAGACTTGTCTGACGTGGGTAATGGAAAGATGCTTCGTTATATAGAGGTCAGAAAACTACTTATGATTGTCGAAGTAGTCCTGTTAACTATTTGGACTTTTGAAATTCAAATCAGAAGCACATTCAATCCTTTAAATGAGTTGACTCTTGAGAAAATACTTATACATGATGAAAAACTTATAACTTTCCACTTATTATCATTTAATTCGAGGTTGTTATTTTGGTACAACGGACTGAATTAGTTCAAATCGTGTTGCAATAAATTACAATCACGAACAAGAGTGACTGAGACTTAAAATTAGTTTACATAATATATACTGTATATATATGACATATTCATATAAGTATACTTTTATAAGTATGTATAAGTATATATATTTTTTATAAAAACAGATATTAAAATAATAATTAATAATTAATTTATTTCTGAATTTATAATTCCTATATGTTTCCTATATATCATCCTTTCCTATATGTAATTAATACGTTTCTATACTTAATTAATTGTCAACAATTTATTAATATATGAAATTTATGTAATTTTAAATGATCAACCCATAATTTATTTTATTTATAATTATTTGCCATGTAACTTTTTATTTTTTTACTTTCTTTACTCCAAAAAAAAAAAAATTTTTTTTTTTGTAATCAATTATTTAAGTTTCCGTTTCTAGTTCTTATATAAAAAGAAACTTTTTAATAAATCCATCTATCAATCAATTCAAAATTCATAAAAGATTTCAATAGATAAAAATGCTTATATTTTCAAAATGTCTAAAATATGTCGAACCCTTATTAATAACTTTTTCATATATACAATTTTCTTTTATATCTAATTAATTATTTATAAAAAGAAAAATCAAGCTAAAAGAATTATTCTAAACTTTCTTATTGTTTCACTTATTGAAACAATACCACAAACATACATTTAAATGTTTCCAGCGCATAAATTCTTAACGAACATATGTCGGTTTAATATTGCAAGTAATAAAATCGATTTTTTTTTTTTTTTTCCCCATTAACAAACATATGATATTTATATATATATACATATATGTTTGAATATGTTTATATATTGTTTTTCCCTTTGCTTATATATTTAATCCTTTAATCCTTCTTATTTTATTTTACTCACACATAATTTTCTTTTAAAGAAAAATTGCGGTTCAGTCAACAGTTCATTTCATATTTTTTTTATACTGATTTTCTTCTATTTTCTTTTAAATTTTGAAAAATAGACTTTTTTTATGTTTTCAGTTAAGCCAAACTTTTGTTTTGACCAAAATAATGTTTTGAAACCCAGATTTATTTAGACCAATTTAAGATAAGTTTGAAGGCCAGTTTTAGATTCCATTATGTATTATTGTTGAAATTTGATTACCAGTGCGAAATTTTTAACAAGTGCGCTCAGCCCTCAATTCGCATTGGAAATTTGTTAAAACAAATAAAGACAATTTGTTAAATTTTTAACTTGAACATGAATTATTGAAGAGGCAAATTTAAATATCTTACCAATAGATAATTATTAATTCGGAACCATCTATTAATTTGGATTCCAAATTTAGTTTTGACTTCGTAGTCAATTATATAAACAGTAAACCTTCGTTGTACCAGCCCTAATATATTTTGACTTGAGCAATTCAATCATATATTCTTAAAATATTTCTATAATTTTAAATTTATCTTACAAAAAACTTTAAATTCATCTTAAATAACAGTTCCAATCATCGATGAAATTTTTAACCCATTAATGTTATGCCATTATAAGAAGAATCACTCCAAAAATTAATTAAAAGTAATTAGAAAACAAAGAATTTCTAGCTCGAATTAGAAAGAGAAAACCAGAAATACAAGCATACAAAGTGTAACCTAGTGCACAATGAACCCTAAGAACCTAGAATACTTTGCAAACATTATGAGACATCCAGAAAGGTATTGTCTTCTGAATCTTATTATTGAAGACAACATGGAGGAAAGGCGAGATTCGTACAGAAAAAAAATATCTTGACTTAAAAACTTACGTCAATGGTTCAACAAGAATCTGGTGATCTTGTATTAGACAAGGTCAAAATTCCCCTCATGTTGGCCAATGTCCGAAGCTAATAAGACACAGAAGTAAAAGATATCTAACTACTCTTAAGTTATTTCAAACTGGTCACAACTTACCCACTTAATTTTTTTAAAAATTTCTGGAGAAATTTTTTTATAGTATATTAAGCCCCCCAAGCTAAGCCTCAATTTATTGTTCTGTTCTATTATCACTGTGACTTTCTTTATTACAAAATGTGTTTTTAACAAATTCTTTGTTCAATTTCAAACTGATTATATATAAATTTACATATTTACTATCAGAATTATTTAACTTTTTTATGTTCTTATATTAAATAAAAGTTTTATTAAAAAAAAAAGAAAAAAAAAATCTCAATTGATTCCCAAGAGATCCTTAGAAAAATAGAATCATAAAAAGATGTTACGTAAAAAAATTTTTTTGTTTTTTTTTCTTAGAATTAATATAAAAACATACTGAAGGCGTTCATAAATTTTTAAAACATACAAAGTTATACAAACGAGTGCTCTTACAATTAAATGTTAGTGTAATAACAGCAACTAACTTTTCAATTACGCTTTACTAATCACTTTCTTTCACCGTCACCTTCAAATTGTCTCGTATGTATAACGTCTCTGTATAAAAAATTTTTTTTTGAGTTCCTTTAGGATTTTGTTACGATGAATTGCTTGCGATGAATTGCTTGCGATGAATTCCATCGCGATGAAATGCTTGCGATAAACGAGCCTAGAATCATATTAAAGGAATTTATTATTGCGATAAACTAGCCGGATACCTTTAATATTTGATAAATTCTGGGTTTATATGATATCGTAGGGTTTTGTTCGTTTTAGTCTCCAAATAATATTTTGATTACCAATGAGTAGCATTGCTTCAACATTAACGTTGTGGGACAGACGACGATTTTATATTTAATTGCACTATATTCTTAATTTCGTCTAATATAGTAGTGATTACAAGGTACCCAAGAATATTGGTATTGCGAACATACCAGGAAGCATTAACTATGTTTTTGCAGTATGAATCTATTTTCCACATCCCCACAACTGAATACAGTAAAGTTCGGACTTTTTTTAAAATTTGATTGTATATGAAGACTTTATTGTAAGTTGATTTTTTTGACATGCTCATTGCATTTAAGCTTCACACCTAATGTCATACCCAGATATTTTCTTTTATTTTCGTAGGGAATAGTGACATCGTTTATTTTGACTGAAATCGGAATATTTAATCCACATGCATGGATTTAAATGCATGTAGTTAGATTTTTCATTTCATCATCAAGTATACTACAGTTTGTTTTTGTTTTGTATATCATAAAAAGTATTTTCTTCTTATTTTAAAAAAAAACCTTTGTATCATATTTTCTTATTTCAATTATCTGTAGAACTATTTAGAATTCATCATTCAAGAGGTTTATAGAATCCTAACTACAACTACAACTTCAAGTTCTATACTATCTCCTATACTTTTTCGTATTTCTCTTCAGGGACACCATATTTAAATAATTTAAAATTCATTTTAAAAGCATTTATTTTAGGTCAATAGTTCATGTCAGTAATCACTATGTCATATTATAAAACATTTTAAAGGCTTATATCAGAGCCTCGAAGTATTTAAAAAATACACATACACCTATATATGTATATGTATATTATAATGTCTTTTTCCTTGATTTAACACTTAATAAACTGAAAATATTTTATTTAAAAGTATCCTTAAAACAAATAATAATAAAATTTATTGTTGATTTTTTTATTTTTTTTGATTCGAAATAGAGTTTGTGGTTTTTGAAAGTTTGTTATTTTTTTTTTTTTTTTTCATTTTTATGATGTCATTTTGACATTTTTAATTTTGTTTTTTTCAGTTCTGGAATGATTGATAATAACAATTTCAAGTTCAGAAGGCGTAATGGACGACGGAATCATCGCGAGAGGCACAAGAAAACAAGTAAATAATTTTATTCTGTTACATAAAAAAAAGTCCTGTTCGTTTTTATTTAATATTTTTTTTTTTTTTTAATTTAAAATACAATTAAAAAGCTTTTAACCAAATCATTTGTATTTTAAATAGATTTTCACTTTTCACATGGACGCTTCTTTTTTTGTTTTTATTTATTTCCATTAAACGCCACCACATAATGTGTACTATTTGTTTAAAAATTTTTTTTTAAATTGTTTTACACTTTTTCTTTTTCACACTTTGAATTTTATACTTTTATTTTTTATTTTTATTAGACATAATTCTCTTTTGCTTTAAATGACCATTTTTGTAATCTAAATTAAATTGGTATTGCATTATTTTTTTTTAGCGTCAAAATCAACAAAAATAGTTTTTTTTTAAAGAAATTTATTTTCTGATTGATGATGCATACACATATTTTATTTACGCATATTCTACGGAATTGAAAATTTATAACGGATTACAGGCACAGTATTATAAATTATTTTATATAATTTATCTGAACTAATAAATTTATGACAATGACTTTAGTTTCAATTGTAAATACAGTAGTAGAGTATTATGGAGTTAAAACAAAAGCGTTTATTGCGTTCAAAAAACTTTTCTATAATAAAATTATCAATAAGTAAAAGTTTTAGCATAACAAACTTTTATTAATCCTGTGATCACATATGTGCAAGTTTAATGAAGAAAATAAGAAAATTTGAACAAAAATGCATAAGAGCCAGCGTAAATCTACATAGAAAATCTGAAACGGATTACAAACTTATTTCAATACATGCTTGTAACGTAAAGCATATAATACGCCTGACCATAGAATTGTCAGATTCGATAGTTTTGTAATTTAATTAATACGAAACACTTTGATAGATCTCTAACAACTTTTGAAAATGGTCTAATATCCCATAAATCTTACCATAATGACGAAAGAGTATATTAAAAAAATGTTTAAAAACGGGATTTATAGCACCCGAACATTTCTTTTATCTTGGCTTCAAGAACTATATTCAAAACCACGAGTATGTCCCTCTATTATACCACTATGATAGTCGGGTCACATGTAAGTGCATGGGATATAACTCTTATAATATAGAGACAAATTCATTTAAATATGATATGTTTATCTAAGAAAGGGTTAAAAAAATAATTAAAAATCACTACTGGTGGTTGACTGAATAGCATAAGTAGATAATTGTTCTAGTATTACAATAAGTTAGTTGTATGGCGTAGGTTAAGTTAATCTTAAATTATTATAAAATAAAGATAAACAATTTTTTTGGGGTTTTAAATTTTTCCAAAATAAATCAACGGTAACCGGAGATCAGGCCCACGAAATAAAGCCGAATCGTTCTGGAAAAAGGAAATACTCTGATTTCGAATCCAACTCTAAATTATCTGCTAATTGTTTTTTACATATATACATACTTCCTGAACAGAAATCCCTCTGATGTCAAAATTAGTCAATTCGACCGTTCTTCCTTCTTAAAGCAGTAATAAAGCCAAATTCGAAATTTCGA
This sequence comes from Poecilobothrus nobilitatus, assembly GCA_947095535.1. Taxonomy (NCBI): domain Eukaryota; kingdom Metazoa; phylum Arthropoda; class Insecta; order Diptera; family Dolichopodidae; genus Poecilobothrus; species Poecilobothrus nobilitatus. The sequence goes on from OX352772.1 coordinate 46,982,396, forward strand.
CATTATTTCCGCATCGAAAGGGAAATAAAGCCGATTCGGCCGATTCGGCTTTATTCCCTGGGGCATTATTATCGGTCACCTAAATCAACTAATAAAAATTTTCTAAGAAACTAACTAAAAAATAGATAATAGATAGATAATTAAAAAAATAAAAACAAATATACGCACTAAATATGTAAAAAATAGAAAAAAAAATATGGAGTTAAAAATCCTTTAATGTACTTTGCGTTTTAAAATGAATTACGCGTCATTTGTTATTTTTAACTTGAAAACATATTGGAGTACTTGGTAAATTTTAATTTGATTTGCTATATTAAAGATAAAACTTTTTCATAACAATTAGTTCTAATAGTTCTATAAAATTACAATTAAAAAATAAAAAAGAAACAAATTATTTATTTAATTAATAAAATAACAGACTCAATAAAAAGTTTTCCTTAATCCTTCAATATTTTTTTTTTAACTCTAATGTAGTCACATGTAAATATTTCAGAATATATTACATACATATTTATTTATATTATATATTTATATGTTCGATTGCTACACTTATATTTAATTGCAACACTTACAAGTGAAACTGATAATTGAAACATCCTTTTCAACAATTTTCTTTTCTACAAAAATACATATTACATGTGAAGGATTTAAAACTCTAACTTTTTCAGTGTTGATAAGTCATATCCTTAACTAATTATTTGGCAATCGAAATTCCCAAACTATGAACTAATATTGTTAATATCTATTAACTTAATACTTATTTATTTATTTATTTATATTAATATTACATACATAAATGTAATGCAATATTATTGAACCATCGACTACCAAAGCCATTATAGGTTTTTATACTATTATTAAATTACTAGGGGCCCCTATTAATGTGTAGTCAAATTCTATGTTGAATCCCAATTCATATAATAGACAGTTGCAGTTTAGAAAAATAGTTTTATGGAAAAAGTACAATCCGTAAAAAATCAGAAAGCAAAACCAAATTCGTCAAAACACTAACTGAAATTATTTAAAAAAAAAAAAAAATAACGCCAAAACAGAATATATACAATCAGAATTAAATTGTATAAAGAGCCTGTAGTTGGTGTACGTATATTTAGATTATTTGCTATTGTGAGTGAGGACTATTAGCTATGTCTATTTATTTATCGAGTTCGAAATAAATGTTTTAAGGTACGTGGGGAAAACAGAATAGGTATCCGTAAAACATTCGTAAAATGCTCAAAAAAAGTTTGGAGCAAAATTCAGTTAAATTTTTTTTTGTCTGTAACAATATTGCTGTTGTTCGTTTTACCTTGCCCTAATGTAAAAAATTTAAAATCGGAAAAAGACCGTATATTTTGGGTACAATCCTTGATTAAGATTGTACATGGTACAGAGGGCGAGAAAACCGTACAAATCTTACCACAATTCCAAAAATACCACAAATGGTAGCCCTGCATAAAATTGACATACAAAATATTTAAAAATAAAAAATTATTCAAATTTAATTTTGGTTGTAAAAACTGCTGTATACTAAAATTGAAGTACTATTTAAGTAATATTTTTAATAGTAATATTATTACTAATTTAAGTAATATTTTTATATGAGAAGAAATTGAATTCAAAAAATAATACAATTAGAAAAGTTTTCTAATAGCTTTAAATAATATAGAATTATTAATATAGAATTAAAATTTCAATACATATTGTCATAAATGATGATTTTTATCAATTTTTAAATTTTTTTCTTTATACATGCATAAATTAAAGTACATACTAAATCACATACATATAATATAGCCAAGAATAATTGAGCCGTTGAGGTCGAGTCGACTCGAGAGGAAAAGAAAATACCCAATTTTAAAGAGAGCAAGTGAGAATGTCTCTTATAATTTTGTGTTTGTTTTTGTTATTGTGTTGTGTACGTTTTGTTACTACTACTACTACCGACTATCGTAGGTACCATACTATACTACTGTAATAATGTAATTTAAATATGAAATGTGTTGTTTATGTTTTATTATTAATATTACGTATAGGTTTTATAGTAGAAAAATCGTAAAAAATATGTAGTTACTGATGTTCAAAGCTTGAAACGGAATTCATAATGCGTAGTGTGTGGCTGAAAACTACTAAATTATAATTATAGATATACTAATATTATTTATTTTGTTTATATTATATACTATATATTTACATTATATTTGGTCGTAAGGCGGGGTATGTAAAGAAAAAAATACTTACGACCTGTGCAGGGATCGAACCCACACTCCTACGGTTAATACGCCACACGCCTACCCACTAGGCTACCAAAGCCCCTAACTTAATACTAATGCTGTTAACACTTCAAAAAATATCAAAAATTGCATATTTTAAGGCGTGTTGGATTATTTAATCCTCTTATTCAGTTATAAATTCGGTTCTTATTACAATTTTTTTTTTTTTTAAAACGTTATTAAATCATAATTTTAAATGAAACTATCAACATTATTATCAAACTTATATAAATGTTCTAATGTTATCAAAAAAACTATAAAATTTCTTAAAATATTCATTAAAAAATAATAAAAGGATTTCCACCATGAACAGGAAATTCCGCAAACATAAAGAATTTTAGATAAAATTTTTCGCGTTATTTATATGTATATATCTTAGTTAATGTAATAATATTATATATGTTACTAAGTACTGAAAGAATTTTTTAATCAGCTTATTTTTAGATGGCATGATTTAAACAGAGTACTTTTAACTTGAATTAACAAGTAAATTTAATTCTTCATGACCATCTATTTTAACATAAAAGTTATTTTTTAATGAAAAAAAAAAATGATAATTTTGGGTGAGTCAAATATAGAAACAGACAAAATTAATTTCACATTATGAACATTTCTTTTAAAGGAAGTAAAAAAACATTAAAATATAAATGACAGGTGTAACAAATTTTTTTTAGATCATAGGTTAATTTTAACATTCAAACATATTATAACAATAAATGTTTAGCATGTTACAATGAAAAACGTTAAGTGTAATTTAAATTAATTTAGCAGAAAAAAAAAGTATTCTTACAAATTATTTTTAATTGGTTGAAATTGCCAAAAATTAGTTCAATACTTACTTTATATTAATAATAATTTGTAAGAACTCTTAGAATATATATAAAAGCCTTGAAAAATTTCTTAACCAAGTAACCCTTATATACAAGCCATTCCAATGTAATCCTTATATACAAGCTATTAGACTGTGAAAATGAAAAGAACAAAACTGAAAGAAAAGTACAAAAAAAATCTAAACAAAACAAAAAACTTCTTTTACGAAGAAGGTATTCGGGGAAGAGTTTACATTTAACCGATATTTAAGATAACAATATCCAATATCCCAAGTTTTTTATGAAACTCTGGTGTGAAGAAAATTCACAACCGAGTTTCATTATTCGGTTTTAGATCGTGAATTCTCTTCAAAATTTTTCAGACTAAATCTCATAGGAAAGAGGCGAGGTTATATGAATATGACGGTAGTTAGAGTGAACGCTTTTATTATTTTTTTTTGGAAATGGGAACACATTCCAGGTTCTGAACCCATTCTATTACTTTTTAAGAACCGTAGTAGTGATACTATCTGGACCGGCTGATTATTTCATATTGAAAGTTTTCAAAATTTTCTTCAAGCCTCTGATCTTAAAACCAATTTTACCGCCAGAATTGTCAACTTCTAGAACAGATGATGGCTTTAGAGTTGAATGAAGCAGTATCAATTTAAGAGAGAACTGCTTGCCAAACAAATTCTCTTCTTTTTGGAATTTGATTGTTTATATTAATTATGTTATTTATATCAACAAGCGGAGAAAAAGAAAATCCACTAACGTCCTCTTTTAAACTGTTTGCAAATGTCCAAAAAAAATTTTTATTCTTTGGTTAATGGATAAGAGTACGTTTTAACCTTTGATTGAATATAAAAATTTTCGTATCTTGATAACTCTCTTAAATTTATTCCGAACCGCTATACAGTTGGTCCTGGTAGCCTCCGACTTATTACTCTGATACCGTTTTTATACCCGTACGATAGGATCGGGTATAATAAAAGTACTCCTCCGTTTGTAACACCTCGAAATAAGCGAGCTAGATATACCTTCAAAGGTATGGATCGGATCAGAAAAAAATTCTAAGACTTTTGAGCCATGTCCGTCCGTCCGTCCGTCCGTCGGCACGCTAACTCAAAAACTAAGAAAGCTAGAATCTTGAAATTTACACAAAATATTCTTGGAGTAATTTGTAGGTTCCCTATTTTTTTTGGTTGAGTTTGGACCAAACCTTAAGGTAGCTCTCGAACACCTAACTTTTAGATCCCCACATTTTTTTTGAAATAGAGCTATGAAATTAACTGCTGATAGATCTCACAAAAATATTAATTTTATTTTTAATAACTTTTTTTTGTAGCCCCACCCGTTCCGGAGCTACAGCTCCCCAAAGGTTCAAAAAAGCTCTATATTTAAATTATTATAGCACAAGTTGTATAAGGTATATCTTCATTTTGAAAACGCCAAACGATTACTACTTTCATTAGCTTTAAAAGTATGTATACAATAAATATATATTTGTGGCATCCGGTGTCTTAATTTACCGTTATGCGAAACTCAAATTTTGCAAAATTCTTTAACCATTCTATCTTCTAAACGGTTAAAGTTGGAAACTTGAAATTTTGACAAAAGTTAGATCTTTGAAAATTAGTATGAGTCATTTCAGAAATTTTTTTTGTATCACCCCCCCTTTAGGAGCTGTAAGGAGTCAAAAACTGAAAATTTCCTATTTTTAAACACCTGTAACTTGAACACCTGTTAAAATTTTTTTGAAGTAATACACAAAAATTAAAGTTTCAACATTATACTCTTATTTCTGTTAACAACTTTTTTTAATAATATAGGGTTACTTTATAATTGACGAAAGTGTTACTTGATTTTTTCAAATTTTCTAGCAAATTTCTTCAACAAATTTTTTGCATTTTGTTTTACTCGATAATTTGAAATTGTTGAGGATAATGCGTAGTACAAAAAAATGTAAATAAATAAACAACATAACGGTTGCTTGAAGAATTTTTATTTATATGATATTTATATATATACATACTTATATAATATCATGTTTATTTACATATCGTATATGTCACTAGTGAATGAATGATAGATGTATATTATATAGCGCCGTATTTACGTATACATATATGTATTTTATTGTACTTATAAGAAATTATTCTGTCAATGGAATATTTAAATATAATATAATATAATATTTAAAATTATATTTACTATTTTGTACTAAGTAAATTTAATATACATTTACCGCTTAGTATTAAATGGTACTATAGAATATTTGAAAAAGTTTTGGATTGATAATCGTTATGTTAAAATCTGCTTTTGAAGAATGTATAAACATATAGTTTGAATATATGTACAACCCATAATTCTAGAAATTATAAAATTCACCCAAATTATTTTAAAATACTAAAATATTTAAAAAATAATATTGTAAGCAAAGTGACAGGCTCTGAACATACTAACGGTTCGTACGGGTATCTAAGAGTTGACAAAGTCAACTGTATTCTTCCTCGTTTTAAACACTTTTGCCTCATAATTTTTGAGGAAAAATGGAGTATGAAAAAAAAAATGTTTTATAAACTGACATGACAAAACATAAATAAACTGACTAACTTGATTGCTTAAGCAATAAAAGAAAGAATGAAAAGGCAAAAAAAACGTTTATTGCACATATTCCAGAATTAGATTTTTAATATCTGATAAAACTGATTTTTACTAAAACATTTCTATTTTTAACGAAACTACTAATAATTTAAAATTAGATAAATTGGAAAATTGAGTTTCATTATTTTGGATATAGAGTTGAATGCGCAATATCTCAAAATATCTATCTATATTTTAACTGTAGCAATTTCAATATAAAACAATAAACTTATGTACTTGTCTGTCTAGTCTATAAAAAATTCGAAAAAATTATTTAAAACAAAAATAAATTAAACATTTTTAATTTACAATACAATTTATAATCCATCATAATATATATATATATTATTAGATATTTATGCAAAAAACCCCTATATAACATTTTCTTTTCAATTCAACATGTGTTACTGTTACCGTTCCATAAAATTTTAATAATTCAAATCGAATTAAAAAAAAAAATAATAAACAAATAAAGTATACAAAAGTAATAAAAATATAAAAAAAAAAAAAACAGTGAATTAATTAAAGAACAAAGTTGCCAAAAATAAAAGCTAAGTGTTAAGCCACTTGAATAAATAAGTTGGTTATAATTCATTTGTTTTTATCTTACAGATATACCGGTAATTGTATTATGACATGAACCTATCAATTTATAGAAAAAAATAAACAGATACACGTATAATATGATAAATAAATGAAAAATATATTCTATAGAATTTTTATTGTTTATTTATTGCTGACGATTTTTATTAAAAATATATAAAAAATTATGAGTAATTTTTGTAATTTCTTGGAATCTTAGTTGTTGCACCCTAACTGATATTTTATATAGCATTATGATAAACATTTTAATTAGGTATATTTGATTTTTTTTTTACAAACTGAACAAGCCGGCTGAAAGCTAGTAAGTGATGATGAATGTTAGTATTGTGAGCTAGATAAATAAATATATAAATAAATCAGGGCACCTCCCTAAAATTATTACCTTATACAACAAGGTGTTATATAACTATTGATAGCTTCGTCACTGATAAAAATAATAGGCTTATTCATTGTTCTCTTTATTCCCACTCCTCCATTCAAAGTTTCGCACCTCCTTGTCCTATCCTTTCATATCCCTACTCCCTATCCAACACTAATGCAGTGTGATAGATTTAAAGGTTTAGGAGGCAATTAACGGTTTCATTCATATTCTCTAAAGGGTGAGATAAATTTAGTTACTAAAAATTTGGCACTACCAAAAGAACATTCTTCGTGTCTTTGGAAGATTTCCACCACCCTTCGAAAGAAATAAGACCAACCAAAAGTATTACAAGAACCATATAGAAAAAAATTAATTAATTATTCAAACAGACAATAATTATTATTAGCGCTATTCGACTTCATATAAAGACGGTCAATCTTATTTTGTTAACATCAATATCAAAATATCGCTACAGTAAACTACACTCTCGTAACATTCTCGAAATTGGTTCCAATTTCTTCTAACTTGTAAGTTTCAATAAATTTTAAATTATTCTAATTTGGGGCCTTGGTGGCCTAGTGGGCAAGAGCGTATAAAAGCACGCTGTAAACACGGAGGGTTCGAATCCCACACACGCCGTAAGAATTATTTCCCCTTACGAAATTTACACCCACGCCTTAACAGGAAAGGCTGTGTAATGAACTGTCCACATTTATGTGGCAGAGAAATGCAATAAAAAAAAAAATTCATTTACAGATAGAGGGATTAAATCAGACCAAGCTAAATGCTGATTAAATAAAGAATTATGCAACTTGACTTGCATAATCAAAATATGACCTAATATATACATATATTAAAAAGATTGATGAAAAAGATAGAAGAAATATGAACTTGATAAAAGACAAGGTCGTATTAAAAATTAATTCAAAAATTTGCGGAAAACCTCCTTAGAATAAATTACCATGTTATTAGAAGAGAACTCCTCTTAAAGTAAATAAGTCGAACATTTTAATCGAAAAGCAGAAAAAGAGACTTTTAACACACATTGTTAAAATCTAATAAATCAATTTAACCATAGATAACTAAGCTTATACAAGCAATTACATACTTCGCCTACATATAAATATTTTATTTTATGGACGAGTTATTTTATTATATCAATATATTATAAATTTATTTTAGATTTGTTATCTAATATGTAAATGTAATAATTGTCGAGATAAAATTTATGAATCCTCCAATAGTTATTCAATTGTGCCGCTATAGACATTATTAATCAAAACGCAGTTAAACTATTAACTTTTTGTTTTCTCTTTCTTTTTGATGTTGGTCTTATTTTGCCAACTAGCGTTCATGAGACACGTCAGTATTTCACTGAAAAGCAACAATATTGTTTTTGCAGTTATTCTAAGTTGTTTAGAAACCGATAGTAAAAAATATTTGTTTCGGACTGTGTACTCTATCTCTATCTTTTTTGCACACTAAAACTTTTTTTCTTACACAGTTTAAATGGTTTCTCCTCTTAGTTTAAAAATTATGACGGGAAAATGACAATAACTCAGAAACTGTAGTTGACACTACAGAAAATAATAAATAGAAAATCTATTTGAAGCAAAATAAAATAAATCGTTTTTTTTTTTAAATTTTTTTTGTAAAATCAATTTTAATCATTTACATTTTAGAAGGATTATTTACAAGGATTACGATGTACTTATCATAGATTTGCATAAAATATTACAAAATAACAACTATATTTTTTTAAAATATTATAATTATTTAATTGTTAAAAATTAAACTGACACTTATTATTAGCAACAGAATATATATATATCTAAAGTCTAAACATATGATGTTTACAAACTTATATAACACTTCCGTTCCCATCGACATCAAGACTATCACAGACTATTTTAAATAACAATAATAATACAGGATGTTTATATGTTCACAAAATTTGGTTCCAATTTATTATCCGAAAATGGGACACCATCAGCTTGCCTTAAAATTATATAATAAATATTATTAAAATGATTTTAAGCCTTCCCCAGACCGGCGCGTGTTTTTTTGCGGCAGCGGCGCGAAAAAAATGCGTGCAGAAAACGCGCGAAATCCTCATATGTGCCCGAACTGAAAATTTAAAAACTCGCATAGACATCAATCAGAAAATAAAAAATAAAATTATTGTATTGTGAATAAATTTAAAAAAAAAATTTGTTTACATCGAGTGACCTGTATTTTGTTTACAAAAAAAAAGTAATAATTTGAAAAAAGTAATAATTTTTCTATTTGAAAAAAATATTTGATTTATAATAAAAATTAAAAATTAAATTAATTAATTAAAAAAAAAAAATTTGATTTAGAAAAATTTCTAAAACATATTTCATACTATATTTCATCTTTTTTCTTATATTTTTGTAATCTTTGTTTGATAGATCGTATAATATTGGATATTTTTTCACTAACTCGATTAATTTTTACACTTTGTTCTCCATTTTATCCTTTCGTTTGTTTTTAAAAATAAAAATGTTAGACATTTATTTGCGGAAACCGCACGAAAAACGTTGTCAAACGCGTTTTTTTGCGGAAAAATTTGGTTTGTATATTTGCCTAAAAAAAAACGCTGCAAAAACGCGCGGAAATATTGTTGGCGTGGGCGGATATTCATAAGCCCTCATGTAATAATATTTTGCGGAAAAAAACTCACCGCTATCGTAAAAACACTCGCCGATCTGAGGAAGGCTTTAAGGGGAAACAATACATGTCTATAAATCTATGAGTTAGATATTGTCTATAAAAGAGAAATAAAATTATTTAACTGTTCCTAATAGGGGTACCTAATAGATAAAGTTTTGCTCAATGTCAAATTTTACCCACATAAAAAATGTTCAAAAATCTTGCAATTTTAAACGAGTTTTCATAATGAACATAGAATTGTTTACCTTATTTGTTAAAATGCTAAGCAAGTCATTAATTCCAAGCTAGGTTTTCAAAAAAAACTTGAAATTTAGAAATTTCCTAGCACCTTTAATCCTTATGTATTCAAGTTGAGCCACAACCTAAAATCTTTTAAAATATTTATTTTAATGCCAACTACCATAATTAAACAAGTTTTCAAAAATAAATAGTCGTTGTTGTGCAAATTATCACCCTTATAACTAAAAAACCTTACCGTTTCTAATCGCCCAAATTATTAATATTACATTATGAAAAAATGTGCTTGAACTTAACACTTCTAATTACTAAAACTCCTGGATCCTTTTTTTTACGTTAACTTTTGATTACGAAGTTTTTAAAACAACTTTTAGAATTTAATGCTTCTTAATATATTATGTACTATGCTTAATTTTACATAAAATTTATATTATAATTTTATTTTAAAGAATACTTTGAAAAAAACTTATCCAAAAATTCAACCCAAATAGACACCATCTAATTAATAAACCCTAAAGCCATCAAATAAAAAAGTTTACAATAAAAATTAAAATAAAATTAAAATTACTTCAAAATACGTGCACCGAAATTTCAAATTTATTTATATTCTTTTTTTACCTAAAATCTGCTAAAACATTTTTTTTTTTGCCCATTAACAGTAGGACATAATTTTATTATTTGAATGCCACGTTATTTTATATTGGAGGAAAATTAAAAGCAATAACAGTTGTGCAGTTCAGTTATGTGTTATATTTTTTGAGTTATTGAAATAATTTAAAATCAAGGTAACCTCATTTTTGGGTTCGTGACGAAATCTCGAAATTTTTAATTTCGTTCAAAATTTCGCTAAAATATCGTTTTTAAAATCTCGCTTTTTGAAAATCTCGTTTTTTTTCACATATCGCTTCTCAAAGTCTCGCTTTTTTAAAATTACATTTTATTTTTTAATTTATTTCGGCGTGCGTCTTTGATATTACTCGATATTTTAAAGTATTTTTTCTATTTTATCTTATCTGTTTAAAAATGACAAAAAAGGCTACCTTAGGTTAGGTCAACAAAGAATATAAATAAATTTGAAATTTCGGTGCACGTATTTTGAAATAATTTTAATTTTATTTTCATTTTTATTGGAAACTTTTTTATTTAATGGCTTTAGGCCGAGATTTTGAGAAGCGGTATTTTAAAATAGCGGGATTTTAAAAACGATATTTTAGCGAGATTTGAAAAAATGACATTTTGAAAGCAAGATTAAAAATGTTGAGATTTCGTTACGCTCCCCTAATTTTTATGTGGAAGGAATTAGATCTCATTACAATTTATGAGATATCTCGTTTAACGACTTATAAATAATAATATATCAGTTCTTACGATCCTGGTTAAGAAATCGAATAACAATTCCTATAACATCGATAAGTATAACTCCTACTTGACTTATGACGTAGTGGTCAAGTCGCTGATCTTTCAATCGAATAGTTTTGGATTCAAATTCTGATGAGATCATATTAAATATTATATCGTTGTAGTATATATGGTCATGTAAAGATAATTAATAAATAAATATTTCTTGCATAGGATAATAGATGGCGTACAAATATAATACTTATGTCTCATAATTTTATTACAATATCTACTGCCGAGTAATCAAAAGCTTACTGAAAATATTGATTCAAGAAACTGTAGCTAAGTGTAATCTGAATAATAGAAGACTTAGAGGATGTCCTATACTTTTTAAAGGAGTAAGACGAAGAAAAATGTGAACCCTATAAGTATGCAATACTACAAATAAAATCATAGTAATTTTTTTCTGTGCTATTTATTTCCTAAAATGGTAAATTTGGCATTTCTAATATGCCTTAAATGCTTCAGATTACATTTAATGTTAAAAACGATAAAAGACTATAAATACCACCACAATCATTCTCTATAACATTTATATAATATCTAAAGCCACTTTTAATCTAAACAAAAAAATTATTCAAAATTTAATTTTTTTATGCGTGAATTGAGTACATTATTTTTATTTATACAGGGTGTCCACTTATTCCCGTGCAATAACTTCCGAAGATGATTTAGGAGATTAAAACAAATAAAAATACCTTTATATCGGAGTGTCTATTTTCACCCGTTTCCGAGATATTGGGGCTTAAAGTTTTTTATATTCAAAATACAAAAGTTTAAGTTTTTGCTTATAAAATTGGAACCAATTAACTCAGAATAAAATTTTACAGCGCATTTGAAAGCTCATCAAAATGTGGTTTTAAATGCAGTTTTAAGTAACACTATAGGTCATGTTTCTCAAGAGATATCATTTAAACCAAAATTCTTTTTACCCATTTATTAAAAAAAATGTCGGTATTAACTACTCAATTTTATTAATTGTATTTATTCCCTATTTCATCCCGTTTATTTTGAGTATAATCACGTCCATGTAGCTCAAAAATTACCTAGATTAATAGCAAATAAAACATGTAGTGGTAGAACATCTCGGAAACGGGTGAAAATAGACACTCCAATATAAAGGTATTTTTTATTTGTTTTAATCTCCTAAATCATTTCCTGAAGTTATTACAGTTATTTTCGGGACACCCTGTATAATAATATAATATGTATGTATGTGTTTTATAATTTTATTAACCAACCAGGTATGAAAACTGAATTAATAATCAGGATAATCCTATGGTTTTAAAAAAAACCATTGATAAATCATATTAATTTAACACTGAATAAATGCATTTTAAAATTTTAAAGTTCATTTTAGATTTTTACAAAGAAAATAAAAATTTATAAACCACCACAAAAATTTATGGTTTCAATAAACTTTAAAATATATTAATATATTATAAATTTATTTTTAAATAACAATTCGACCAATTTTAAACATATAAAGTAAAAATTTATTTTTATTCCTAATTTTTATTTAATCAATTGGAAAAACAAAAAAAAAATTGGCTAAGTGTCACTACAATAGCGGATGATATTGTATAGTTAAACTATGTTAAAAGTTTCAACCAGGAATGGAATAAATAAATACATTAAATACGCTAAACAGAGTAATGGCCCAAATTATACTCCTTTTCTATTAAACAGATTGTTCTTTCTTTTAAAATATCCTTTTTTTCCATATCTTCATTTACTATACTGACAAGATACTCAATCAACTGGTTAAATTTAAATACTGGTTGCACAACTAAGGCGAGTAAAAGTTAAACTTATTTATTTTTCTATTCTTCAGCTTTCAAATTATCTTTTTTGCACACTTAAAGTTGTAAAGAGAAGATTTTTAAACTAAGAATTAATAAATATTTAAAAAATAACTCTTTCATATAATTAACGAATAATTTCTATTTAATTTTAGTATTTGAAAAAAACATTTGAAATGAACAACCAAACTTAAAGTCTCTATAAAATGTTTATTAACATTTTCATAAATAAAAAGGTGTAACATTTACTGAAATCTCATATCAAAATAAAGTACCTAATATATCATATAACAAACATTTTTCAAGGAAAATATATTTCTATTTCATTCAAAAAAAAAAAAATTATAAAACTGTTTAAGAGTAAAAGAAAAGATAGAAAAACATATTTTAACTTCTTTTTTTTTATTATAACAAACTGTTGCATATTTAAAGGCTATATACCATTTAAACGATTATTAACATTTTTAATGACCTTGAAAATTCACATTTATTTTACCTTAGCTATTAAATTCTTAAATCATATCCTTTTCCATACTAGTGTCACAATACAATCCACATTAAATTAATTTATTGTATGTATATACCTATTTTAAGGTTTTTCATTGATGTTATTACAGTATTGTGTAAAGCGTTATCTACAGAATATATTTAATAAATAAATACTTCTAAAATAAGTTTATTTTTTTTGTTAATTAAAATGTTAGGTAAATTTATATTAGAACACTGTAAAAAATGAAAGGAAATTTCGTTCTAATACTTTTAAAGATGAGTGAATGTAAAGCATTAGGAACGAAATCGTAAAAGAATTACCTCTTGTTTTTAAGCGCTAGCCAAACTGTAGAAAAGGATTCCTTTTTAACATGTAAATTGAAAAGGACAATCGGACAAAATGGAGGAGAAATTAGATAAAAATTAGATAAAAAAAATTGAAAAGGTTCTTTTTGAATAAGTGGAAATTGTAAAAGTGGAGTATTTTCAATTGAGGGAAACACATAGAGAAACACACTTTGATCCACAGTTCACACAACAAATGAGTTTCTATAATAAGTTTTAACCACCTAGGTATTTCCACAGTGTGGATATGAGCAATTGTTGCCTCTTTTATCTTACCTTACGTTGGAATTGTTTGAGAGGAGATAATAATGGTTTTAAGTCATTTCAGCAAGTATCGTTAGCCTGATATCTCGAAGGTACCGGTACATGCTGAAATGAATTGAAATCATTAGTGCCTATAAAAAAAAGTAAAGTTCCGATATTTGGATGAATTTTGAGAGCAATAGGAGTCACTAAACTGACATTATCACTTATTAACCGAAAGATGCGATTTTGCATTTTGTCGAGGTAACACAAGAACGTTTGTAGTGCACCAGCCCAAATACACGAATTTTACTTCATAAATAATATATATAAGAAATTGAAAACTCATAAAAAAATTAATGTTGTAAAATAACTTTTCCACGTAGCCCCATCCATAACGAGCTATAGCCCCTCATACTATGTGCTATTTTTAGGCATCTGTACAAATTTTTCTTCGGCAAGACATAAAAATTAAAGCTTCAGTAATATATTTTGTGTCTGTGTCCTAACGGTTTTTCATGGTTATATAGGATTCCAGACTTGCAGTTCCTCAAAATTGCAAAAATAAGTTCCTTTTTCATATTTTTTGTTATTGTATGAAATTTTTAGTGCAAGTCACAATTCTAAATAGTTTGAATTTCACTTTTGTGCACTCTTAAAAACCGTTGGTACCTTGTTTTAAACTTGTTTCATCTCCAGTTACAAAAATCTAATCTTATTTCTGTTAACTCATTTTAGTTGGTTAATATTTTTATGCTCTAATATAATTTTCGAACCGTTCTTTTACATATACGTTATGTAATGAGCCTGTGAGACCACATTTTATTTTTAAACATTTTCCTAAATTATTTCTTAATATATTATATACTTAAATATTTATAACTAACAAGTCACGAAGAAAAAGCTTTAAATTCATTACGTTTACTTTTAAATCTACAAGTTTGTGAACGGTAAAATTATAAAAAAAAAAGAATAAGCGAAGCCTTCTCTTATTTTCTACTTCTCTTATTTTCAATTAAACAATACATATGAATTCCTGAACCAAGTTTGTATTGCTGTATAAATAAACTAGGTTAATAAGCTAAATATTAAGTGCCTGATTTTACCCGATACTGTATCCATCATACAATGTGATATAATTAATATTAATATGTTACTATATTATTTTTCTTGTCATTTTTTTTATTTTAATCGCATTTCAAATGAAAATGTTTACATATACAATCATAAATATACATACTTATAATAAATAGTAACACTGTATCTAACAATGTTAATTGTGCGTGCCATGAATTTTAATTAATATTTCATTTTTTCCGGTAAAATTCAATATCTCTACAGCCTAACCTTACATTCCATCAAGGTTGTTTTATATTTTGAATATATGAAATTAAAGATAAAGAAAGGAATAATTTTTTTCGTTAAAACTTAAAGGAAAAAGAAAAAATTCTAAATAATGTAAGCTGTTTAATGTAAGGATTCATAGAAAAGATATAAGTATCAAAATCATATGTATAATATGTACGTATATGTCATTAGTCATATGTTAATTTTATAGACATTGCAGAGTACCTAATGTTAATTTACATGAAAAAAATTCGTACACTATTAAAGAAATTCTAATAAAATGAATATTGTTAGACGTACGTCTTCGATATACCACATATTATAATATTGGGGTGCTCAAAACGTAAACTATAAATAAATTTCGGTTTGAGAAAAGATCAACTGTTTTTGATAATATTTGTTTTACATATTGTACACATAATATCTTGCATTTTTGACATTGATTTTCATATGGAAAAGTATAAGCGATGTGGGACGATGTGAAGAATTTTTTAGTTATCCATTACATTTCATTGAACAAATGCCGAATAGTAACTTTTTCTATTGTAACTTAATCTGATTGAAATACTATATCACTATACCATATTGAAAAGCAAACCTCTTTCCTTCTAGTTCTGTATGATTTGAGCAACCATTTGTTAGAGCATCATTTAAATAGTGTCAGTAGTATTCGAAAGTAGTATATTATATGTTAGTAAATTAATGATAAATGGTATAAGTAATATGGTGTTATTAGTTAGTCTAATTTTGGTTTATTAGTTTCTGACTTACATATATATATATAGTGAATTGTTAAGCGTATATTTAATTTAATTGAAATCTTGAGTTCTCCGCCACAATATTCTCAGAATTATTTCGGATCTTACGTAAATTGAGCAAAAACTTATATTAAATATAGTGTAATCGTGCAATAATTAAACTACAAATCACTTATTAAGATAAAAAGAATTAATCCAGGATGATTTAAATAAACAAAGATTAATTAAAAATAACCAAATGTCGAAGAAAAAAATTTAAAAGCCATAGAAAATTACTTGTAATCTATTTAGACCTTAGGCCGTAATCCGTAGACCATATAGTCCATAGTCTATAGTTCACAGTCTAGTCTTCATAATTCTATTGACTAAATAAACTTTATTTTTTTTATATAAATAAACATTTAATTTTAATATTTTTATGAAGCAATATCATAAATTATAAAAATTAAGAGATTCCCCGAAATACCATCAATCATTTGACAAAAGAAAATAATAACTTCATACATATTTTTTGTTTGTTTGTTAAGTCATGGAACTTTTGCTGGTAAATCAAAATCTATTCCTGCGTTCAATTCATCTTTCTCAATATCTATAACAACTATACTTATGATATCATACAAAAAACCACACACGAAATTAATATTATTTCATTTTATTTTAATGAATTTATTTTTAAATCAAGATATACATACATAATTATTTTTAATTTTAGATCTATAAATCGAATCATTGTTAAAATGTTCATTATATTTATTCTTTTTGCTATAATTATTCATTCTGGACTATCAGACACAGTTCAACGTTTATTTTAATTGCGTTAAAAATAAATTTGTCATAAGCAGAAATTCAAATCAAAAAATTACTCATTGTAGCTTGCAATGAAGAAGAATGAAAAATTACTCATTATAGCTTCTAATGATTATAATGAGGTCCTAGAAGTTTTTCTTCACTAATAGTTTCAGTTGCTTGCCTCTTTTCTGTCAAACTTTTTCATATTATCCAAAGATCTTTGAAAACTAGTCATGAATATGAAAAACTCCACAATAGTAAAGTATAATTTGTAAAAGTCAAAATTGATAACGTTTTTGTCTCCAATTGATTTCACCTTTAATTTTCTACAAATAAGTTATTTCCAGAAAATTGCGAAAAATTAATGAAGATGGATATATACCTAATTTACTTTAACTAAAGATCTTTATACTTTAAGTGACGTTTTTTTTTTTTATTTTGATTGAAAACTTTTTATTTCATTAATTTAAATAAAATATTTAATATACATGTATTTAATTTACGTAATGCATCTATAGTTATGGTCAACTTATAAGAAACAATAAATAAAATATATAAGAATGACAAAATTCCGTATTTATTGTGATTTCAAAGAATTCACTATTATCAAAAACAGTTAAGATGAAAAATCTAAGAGTTGTACAGAAGTTGAAAGAAGTACTACTCTAGTCCTTTTAACGAAAAGTTTAGATATAAAGAGATTGCGAAAAATTTAAATAACTTCAAAAGGAATGTTTTTCTATTCGGCGGAAGAAAAGGCGAAGAAAAAAAAAAGCAACAGATGATAGAAAAATGTTCGAATGTTAAAAAGGGACCCATTTCCCTCGGTATCACTAAACAATATATATATTAGGATATTGCGGTATCACTAAACAATAATATAAGCCTTGTTTTTTCTCTTAGAACAGTCCGAAGAAGATTGCAAGAGATTTATTAAAAAAAATGTCTTTCCTTTCTATTTAGTTAGTCATAATTGACACAATATTTATAATTATATATATATATATATATATAAATTAATAAAGCAGCAATGTCTTCAATTAAAGAAAGAAATCTTCACTTAAATAAAAAATTTCTTCATTGTTAAAAATCTTTACTTAACATATTGCGTCCCACGTGTATCACCGATGAACATCACTTAAATATTTCAAAATGCCGCTCTCACCAGTGATCATAAAAATACACTTGCGTTAAATCTTACGTATATTCTTCTCGATCTCAGTATATCATTACTAAATGTTCTCAAAATTCCAAATTTATTTAATGAACTGCTTTTACCTTTAAAATGTTGATGTTCACCTTTAAAATGTTGGTGATACACGTATCAGATTTAACGGAAGTTTTTTTTTATGTTCACCGATGAACGTGGGACTCAACGTGTTGAAGTAAAAATATCTTCATTTAAAGTAAAAACAAAATATATATATTATGAATATTATATAATACATCATTTGATATAATTATAATACGTCATCTACATTTAAATTTTTGTAAACTTTGCAAAAAAATTAGCAAAAAAAATTCATAATTTTAACTTTTTGCGATGAATTTAATTTAATTTATCTTTAATTAGACTTTTTAAGTATAAAGAAAATGTTAAGTCTAATTTTTTTTTTCTTAAATATTAAATTTTTCTTCTTTTAAATATAGTTACTAAGTATTATTTAAATTAAATGATTTGATTGCAATACCGACAAAGTTTACCGACACAAATTCAAAAGTAATTGTTTTTTTTTTTACTTTTTGACATTTTATAATTTATGTTATGTATAAATGGACATTGAACTTATTTTAATGTTTCAATGCCTATATATGCATTATTATATATCTGTAGATTATTTCAATGAAAATGAAGATCACAAATTAATTGGCTTTAATTAAAAATTTTTTCTGTAATTTAAGTTAATTAGGTAAATTTATTCTATATTTTTATTTAAAATATTTTACTTTACAAACGAAGCGGCATTATATTGCCAGTACCTTGCCGTGCATTTATTATGTATTTTAAAATGAAAATGACTTTAAGTTAAAGTAAAACTGGGTTCAAATCAGATCAGATGTTAAGAAAAAATAAGAGAAAAACACTATACATATATGTATGTCAGGCTATATATTATATTTGGGATGGTGTCATAATTCCAAACACAAAATTCCAAAAAAACAAACTTTACAAAACAAAATGAGAGTATTCCCCTTTTTCAGAATATTTGTATGTGTATATGTGTATGCAAGATCACTTATTAGCAGAAATTTTAAAGTTATATTCAAAATAAGAGTTATTTTAAATCAGAGCTTACAAAATATTTTTTATATATGTGAATGTATATGTGAATTTTGAATTAGGACAGATTTTATAGTTGGTTACAAAATCAGTATTTCAACTATTTGTTAAGTATCCAAGTTTGGGACGGCAGCCTCCATACTATTGAAAGTGTTTACAATTAAATTTTGAATTTTGAAATTTTTTTTCTGAAATTATTTTTTAAGAGATGGATCTTACAATTAAAAATTCAAATTGTTATTTATACATAGTTAAATTAAAATAATATACTTAAAGCTAAGGGCTGTAAAGTTGATTTCCAATCGTAATTGTACAAAAGCACTGACTGTACCTGTTCAATTATTTAAGTACATAGTTCACTTTGAAACCTCAGATATCAATATATCGTATTAGGAGATCTACACTCAACAATGTAAAAAGATAAAAGAAATAAAAAAATATAATATAACATATAAAAAACATTATCAGGTTCAGCATACAAGTCTTAGCAGTAAAATAAACCAAATATTCTTCGCACAAAATCTGAAATTGTTAACCTGCAAATTAGAATTAAAATGCAAAATAAAAAATTATTTAGATTTAAGGAAATGGAAAAAAAAATATTTTTCGGACTGAATTTGCCAAAAACAAATGTAACAACATTATGTGAACGATTGACTGTTTCAAAATATTAGTGCAAGAACGGATCAAAATTATAAAATTTTATTATTATATTTCTCCACATCTCTACTGTTACAACG
Organism: Poecilobothrus nobilitatus; assembly: GCA_947095535.1. Taxonomy (NCBI): domain Eukaryota; kingdom Metazoa; phylum Arthropoda; class Insecta; order Diptera; family Dolichopodidae; genus Poecilobothrus; species Poecilobothrus nobilitatus. The sequence goes on from OX352772.1 coordinate 47,002,208, forward strand.
CAAAGAAAATATCGTATCCATTTGAATGTTTCTATTATAATATTTTACATAGATTATTAAATACTAATGTATTGGTTGGTGTGGAATTATGGCCAATAGAATTATCGATCCATATTTGTGTTGAAGATGATGATAAACACTTATATACCGTTTCGGCAGTATACTGAACTATGATAGAAAATTCAAGTTCAACAGTAGTGAATAATCCTAACATATGATTCTAACAAGATAAAGCCACAGCAAGAGTTACAATGGAGAATCTTCGACAATTTTTCAGTTATCGAATTATTTCGAAAAATTCAGATTTCGCTTTGACTCCATGTTCTCCAGATTTAACGGCGTCTGATTTCTTTTTGTATGGCTACTTGAAAGAACGCGGTTAAATGAATAAACCATTAAAGAATAAACCTGTTTAAGAAAAGTATTCGTGAAGAAATATCACATTTGATAGAATCAGATAGAATCATTACATCGCAACAAGAAAATAAAGGTTAAAATGATATTATTTTCCACATTTAGTTCAAATTATACTGTCATGTCAAAAAAAGAAATTCAAATAAAATATTAAAATTACAAAAATTATATGTATTTTACTTTAATCTGTCTAAGGTGACCCACCATGTGTATGAAATCAAAAAACTTATTGCTGAATAAAACTTTTACAAAATTGCACAATAATTTCTTTAATTTAAAATAATTCGAATTTTTATTTTGGAGATTCTTAAGTAAATGTTGTACCCATTAAAGATATATATTTTTGGAAAGCTAGAAACATCAAGTATCCTTGAGATATAATCATCTGCTCTACGCGGCTACAACATTTATTTTAGAAACGCCATTTTTTTTATAAAGCTGCTAAGATTTTTAAAATTTTCGTAAATAGAATAACCTCCTTGAATTGAATAACTTCTTCAAAATATTTTTGAGCTATAAGGCAGTACCTATAAAAATATATTCGAATCGAGAGTGCTTTTTATTACTTTTATTTTATGGGAGTGACAGAACTTATGTCCGATAAAATAAGAATTTCCGATTAAGGATTCTAAGAATTTTGTTCCAGTTTCATTATCTATTTTTTTTTTGATATATTCATATTTTTAAGACAAGTTTTTAATTATTATATAAAATATAAATAAAGATTAAACGTTTCCTTCAGTCGTTTATCCTTCAGTCTTTTTATTAAATAATTTTTTTTTTAATTAATTTGCATTTATAAATCACATATGATTGCAATGAAATTCATTATTTATGAAACACATTTTAAACATAACCTACATTCTATAATCCATGTCCTATTAACATTCTTAATTGTAATTCAACAAAAATAAAAAAAATTGTAATAACAAAAAATATTCAATTCATTTGGTTCAATTTGAACTGTGAAGGACATTTTGATATTTCATTTCATTCTGAATGATATGTTAATTTTGAAAAATGTTTGATTTTGATTTCCATTCTGAAAAATTTCTTTTTTTTTTTTGTATTTTAAAAATTTTGTCATTTATATAAAATACAAATTTTTTTGTAATTGCTATGGTATAATTGTTTTTCTTATTTTCTCTTCTTCTACAAATTGACCAATGAGTAACTAAAAATTGAATTCTTGATTTGATTTTTTTATTTTCTCTCTTTGTCTCTTTAAAATTTTTACATGATTTAATGTTAAAGAAGTTATTCTGGAAGGAAGGAGTAGAAATTTTTTAAATGAATTCAGAATATTATTATTCATATAGGATGTTACATAAAATCTTTAGAAATTTAATTTAAAAACGAAGAAGAATACAGTTGCCTTTGTCAACTCTTAGATACCCGTACGAACCGTTAGTATGTTCATAGCCTGTCACTGTGCTTATAATATAATTTTTTTAATTTTTTAGTATTTTAAAATAATTCGGATGAATTTTATAATTTCTAGAACTATGGGTTGTACATATATTCAAACTATATGTTTACACATTCTTCAAAAGCAGATTCTAACCTTCCACATAACGATTATCAATCCTTCACTTTTCCAAATATGCTATAGTATCATTTAATACTAAGCGGCAAATGTATAATAATTTATACCATACATATGTATTATATGTCATTCATTCATCAGTGACATATACGATATGTAAATAAACATTAGTTATATAAGATGTATACTAATATCATATAAATATAAATTCTTCAAGCAACCGTTATATTTTTATTTATTTAATTTTTTTTGTACTACGCATCATCCTCAACAATTTCAAATTATCGGGTAAAAAAAATGCAGAAAAATTCTTAAAAAAATTTTTTAGAAAAATTTTAAAAAATTAAGTCACACTTTCGTCAATTTTAAGGTAACCCTATATTATTAAGAAAAGTTGTTAATAGAAATAAAAATATAAAGTTGGAGCTTTAATTTTTGTATATTACTTCAAAAAAATTTGGACAAGTGTTCAAATCACAGGTGTTTAAAAATAAGGAATTTTTAGTTTTTGACGCCATTCAGCTCTGAAACGAGGGGCGATACAAAAATATTTTCTGAAATGACTTATTTTCAAAGAACTAACTTCTTGCAAAACTTCAAGTTTCTAACTTAAACCGTTTAGAAGATAGAAGGTGTCAAGAATTTTCCAAAATTTGAGTTTCGCATTATGGTAAATTAAGACACCGTATGCCACAAGTATATATTTAATGTATACACATTTTTAAAGCTAATAAAAGCAGTAATCGTTTGGCGTTTTCAAATTGAAGATATACCTTATACAACTTGTGTTATAACAATTTAAATATAGAGCTTTTTTTAACTTTGGGGGGGCTGTAGCTACCTTAAGGGATGGGCCTACAGAAAAAAGATTGTTTTCATAAAATTAATATTTTTGTGATATGTATTAGCAGTTAAGATTTCATGGCTCTATTTCAAAAAATATGTGGGGATCTAAAAGTTAGGTGTTCGAGAGCTACCCGAAGTTTTGGTCGGATCTCAACCAAAAAAAATAGGGAATTGTTGTAAGAATATTTTGTGTTAATTTCAGGACTCTAACTTTCTTAGTTTTTGAGTTATCTTGCTAACGGATGGACGGACGGACATAGTTTAATCGATTTAGAATTTTTTTCTGATCCGATCCATACCTTTGAAGGTATATCTAGCTAGCTTATTTCGAGGTGTTACAAACGGAGGAGCAATTTTAATATACCCGATCCTTATCGTACGGGTATAATGACTAAAAATTACAAATCATGAAAATTAAAAGTTTTTAGAAATTAAGACGAGGAAGAATACAGTTGCCTTTGTCAACTCTTACATACCCGTACGAACCGTTAGTATGTTCACAGCCTGTCACTCTGCTTACAATATTATTTTTTTAATATTTTAGTATTGTAAAATAATTTGGGTGAATTTTATAATTTCTAGAACTATGGGTTGTACATATATTCAAACTATATGTTTATATGTACATTCTTCAAAAGCAGATTCTAACCTTCCACATAACGATTATCAATCCAAAACTTTTTCAAATATTCTATAGTACCATTTAATACTAAGCGGTAAATGTATATTAAATTTACTTAGTACAAAATAGTAAATATAATTTTAAATATTATATTATATTATATTTAAATATTCCATTGACAGAATAATTTCTTATAAGTACAATAAAATACATATATGTATTTAAATACGGCGCTATATAATATACATCTATACTCTTATCATTCATTCATCAGTGACATATGCGATATGTAAATAAAAATGATATTATATAAGTATGTATGTATATCAATATCATATAAATAAAAATTCTTCAAGCAACCGTTATGTTGTTTATTTATTTACATTGTTTTGTACTACGCATTATATCCCCAACAATTTAAAATTATCGAGTAAAACAAAATGGAAAAAATTCGTTGAAGAAATTTGTTAGAAAATTTGAAAAAATCAAGTAACACTTTCGTCAATTATAAAGTAACCCTATATTATTAAAAAAAGTTGTTAACAGAAATAAGAGTATAATGTTGAAGCTTTAATTTTTGTGTATTACTTCAAAAAAATTTTAACAGGTGTTCAAGTTACAGGTGTTTAAAAATAGGAAATTTTCAGTTTTTGACCCCTTACAGCTCCTAAACGGGGGGTGATACAAAAAAAATTTCTGAAATGACTCATACTAATTTTCAAAGATCTAACTTCTGTCAAAATTTCAAGTTTCCAACTTAAACCGTTTAGAAGATAGAAGGGTTAAAGGATTTTGCAAAATTTGAGTTTCGCATAACGGTAAATTAAGACACCGTATGCCAAAAATATATATTTATATTTATATATACTTTTAAAGCTAATGAAAGTAGTAATCGTTTAGCGTTTTCAAAATTAAGATATACCTTATACAACTTGTGCTATAACACTTTAAATATAGAGCTTTTTTGAACCTTTGGGGAGCTGTAGCTCCGTAACGGGTGGGGCTACAAAAAAAAGTTATTAAAAATTAAATTAATATTTTTGTGAGATCTATCAGTAGTTAAAATTTCATAACTCTATTGCAAAAAAAATGTGGGGATCTAAAAGTTAGGTGTTCGAGAGCTACCCTAAGGCTTGGTCCAAACTCAACCAAAAAAAATAGGGAACCTACAAATTACTCCCAAAATATTTTGTGTAAATTTCAAGATTCTACCTTTCTTAGTTTTTGAGTTAGCGTGCTGACGGACGGACGGACGGACGGACGGACGGACATGGCTCAAAAGTCTTAGAATTTTTTTCTGATCCGATCCATACCTTTGAAGGTATATCTAGCTCGCTTATTTCGAGGTGTTACAAACGGAGGAGTAATTTTATTATACCCGATCCTATCGTACGGGTATAAAAAGTGGGGTTTCACTAGGGGTTTCCATTGTAGTGAAATTAAAAAAATAAGAATATAAAGTTTTATGAGTGAAACTGTTTTAGTTAGTATCAAATATGAAAGAAGATGTTGTTATAAAGTTTGGGGTAAATTAGTCATGTCCCATTTAGTATGTATGAAGCGTTCTGAAAGTAATTTATTACTAATTAATATATATATATGTGTCCCTTCATAGTTGATATTACCTGGTTATATTTTCTGCGAATTCAATTTTTAAATTTTCCTTTCTTCCAATGCTGAAAATGCTAACGTATATATGGATTTTCTGCCCATGCCCATATGAAAAAAAATAGTCTGTCTAATTAAAAAACCAACTTTATCAAGAGTTTTACGTTGTGCTTTGTTAATTGTCATTGTAAAAGTAACATAGATGGGACATTGTCGTCTTTTAAAAGTGAACTGCGCAGTTCTAACAACATCTGATAAAGTAAATGGAATCCTGAGTATTATAATCCGAGTTGCTTTTCTGCTTTCAACAATGATTTTAGTTCCAATTCGATTTTGCTTTAAATATAGTTATTAAAAGTTTTGTGTTATTAGTAAGTTCAATTGATGTATTCAAATTTCTTAAAGAAATTTGTTGGTCAATCTACTTTTAAAATTAATTTGGGTGGAAAATTGAAAATTTCGAAGGAATTTAAAAACTTTTTAAGATATATAACGTGTTGTTTTCTGCAATGACTTCGTTGGAATTGTAGTAATTTTTTCATCACCATTCAGTTTATATAGCATGTAGATACCTTTTTTTGGCATTTGTTGATGTTGACACTGTTATATTTATTGTAAATTTTAATTGTTTTACTTCTTCTCAAATATATGATTTTTTTAAGTTGGATTTAAAATATTTGATTTTCCAATTTCCACTAAGAAATATAACAGATAAAATTTATCGAAAATCTCCACCCAACACAACAACTTTATCTTGAACCAATTCATTACAATTTAGTAAATCTTTAAGCGCTTTTTGTGGATTATTCACATTTCATCGCAGAATATTACATTGATAATATTATTACATTATTTAATTGTAAAAAAAATTAAATATGATCATATACAAATTTATTTCTCTATTGGTATTGTTTTTAAACCCTGTAGCTAAATAAAGTTTCAGATAATTAAATTTTCGGATAAAATCAAAATAGCCACCGTTGAGTTTTTGTAGTTCGTGTTTTCCAAAGCTAGGAAACATATGAGTACAATTTAGTAAAGTTTAAAAAGAATATTAACATCTTTTGCGAAATTTCTCTTCAAATTTCCTTACTCATCCTACATAATCCTAAATTTTTCTTAGAATTGTGCTTTCTCAAAAGTTCTTTCCACCCCTCTGTTCATCCCCAAACCAAACTGTACATTAGTATGCCCTATCCTACTTTACAAAAGTCCCATTTTATAGTTTGGTGGATGATTTTGGTTCCATAAAGTTCAAGAATGTGTGACTTTTGAAACCAACCCTCGTAAAAAAGAGGAAAAAGTGAAATACATTCTAGGATTAAGTAATTATTTATATCAATTATATATTTATATATGCAGAACTAAAGTATACGAGTATAGATATTTACATTGGCTTAAATACTTGAATTATTACTTTAACTAAACCGTAGATTACTCTGTATCTATATTGTATACAAGATTATCAAGCACAAATCCTTTTTTGGATCAAATGAAGATGTTACATCTTTTCAAATAAACTTACTTTATTGTAGAGTCTATACAAAATAATCATCTCCATATGATTGTAGACAACATTTTAAATTTATTACAATGGTATTATTTTCAGAAACTTTTTATTAATACTCTTTGGAAGTGCTTCTATTTTTACTTTGTATAAACTCTTTCAAAAAAAAGCAAAAAGAAAAAAAACTATACACTTTACTTAAGATAACTTTTTAATTATTATTATATTGTTTTTTTAATACATACTAAAACAATATAATAAAAAAAAAATCTACTTAAATTTTTCAAAAAGGATGTGGTATAAAAAAACTATAATTCAATTATAATTTTGATAATCTATTCGAAAATTTATATTCATTCATATTAGAATATTTTCACTCAGCTGTTTTCTATCTTCTATCATACAAATGCAAACGTAGCTCTCGAGGTATAATAAATTTGCCATTACGTTTATGAGACCTTAAAGAAGACAATCTAGACAGGGTAATTCTTGCTCAGAATAGTATTCTCAATAGATTTAGCCATGACGTCCGCCCCTCAGTCCATCCGTCCGCATGGTAACTCAAAACATAAAGGAGCTAAGATTCTGAAACTATTACTATGTCACTTTTGTAAAACTGCTTAGTTTCGCTATTTAAATTAAGAAAATTCGACCCACTTATTCGAATTGATGCCATTAAACTTCTTTTTTTATATAAACATAATTTGTATCCTTATATCTCGGCACTTTATAAAGCTGAACATCTGAAACTTTCTAAAAAATTATCAAGTTTAATCGCAATAGCTTTTATAAAGTTTGGTTGCTTTAGCGCAACAAGCACAGCTAGCTTGAATATCTTGGAACTTAATTAAGTAAAATATTTCAAATTTTCTACCAGATGGTTACATTTTATTGGAACCTCTTATATTATTTTGGTGCGGTATCCTAGAGTTGTCCCAGTCTATACTATATAATTTTCTTCGTTTATTATTAGTTTCCATTTTCTAAATTAAAAGAAAGTTACAATATAATAAAAACCATCTGATGTTGTCTGATTAGTTATTCAAGTACAAAATATAGTAATTAAATTACTTTAAATTAGATTAACCTCATTATTAACAAAAGTTGCAGTACTCATTTATCTTTCAATCTCAAATTATAATTTTTAATATTTTGCTGCTTTTTTTTATGGTCATTAGCAAAAAACAAAATAAAATTAATATCATATTGCAAATAAAATTTTAATTACTATTTAAAGGCAATATAACTTGCAAGATGAAAGTATTAATATTTATTTAAATTTCAAAAGAATATATTTCATGTTCATTAAGAAATTACTAAACTTTGAATACTAAATTACTAAACTATAACTAAACTTTGTAAATTTGTAGTTTTTAGTTGCAGCAGTTTTTAATTTAACTCTTTTGTAATTAAAAACTGCTAACTAAGCTACAATAAATTTGCAATTGGATTGCATTTTTGAGAATAAGTTAACTTTATTTATATTATTCTTACCTTTACTTGATAATATGTTAATCGCTAACGCATCGTGACGACATCGTAATGAAGGTATGACGAAATTTTTAGTTATATTATTCACACTGAATGGCAACTACATGAACGACACTGCGTATCGACACGATATTTTTTTTGCCTTAAATGAAAAGCCTCATCATGCGTGGTGCCATCATTGCCAGTACAGCGTAAATATATTAAATAAACATTTCTAAAATGAATAAAAACAAAAAATAAAATCAAAATCAATATCGTCGTTATTTGTTAATAGGAGAGCGTAACGATAACATGAATTTAATATTACATTTGTAAAGAATTTTATGAATAAAAGATAAATGACGTCGATATAGAGTGAATAGAAAATGTTGTCAGGGTACGTCAGGGTACGTAATCGTCACGTGCCGTTATAATGGGGATTGGCCATTACTGTCTCCTCCAGATACCAATATTTACTAAAAAATTTTGATTTCCCTTTTCTTTTATACCCGTTAGTTTTTAGCACATTTCCAAAAAAAATTTGAAAAAATGTGCCTATTAGTTTCACTCTGTCCGTCTGTTTACAAAACTTCTACACCGTTACAGATAGAGAAAAAAAATTTTAACCACGGGTAGGTCTCATAAAAAAATTAATTTTGTGGAACAACTTTTTTATGTAGCCCCATCTATCAGGGAACTACAGTCCCTAAAACTTTGAAAAAGCCTTATTTTTAAAAGCATATATTTCATGTTCCGCTTAACATTTATTCAATCTGAAAACGCCATTCGACAGGAAACCTTTATAAATCAATATCAAAATTATATATAATTTTTAAATTTAGTATTTAAATTTACCGTTATGTGAAAACCAAATTTTGCATGATTTTTCTACCTTCATAACTCCGGCACGGCTTTAGATAGGGGCTTAACTTTTTGAAACAAGAAAGAACTTTTAGAATTAGTTTAAGTTTTCTCTGAAAATTTTTTGGTACAACCCCCTGTTTAAAAGTTATTACGCCTCAAAAATTGAAAATTTGCTATTTTTAGACATCTGTAACTTAGGCATATGTAAAAATTTTTCTTCGGCAAGACATGTTCAATAATATATTTTTACGTGTGTTAACGGTTTTTCTTAGTTATATAGGGTTCCGGGCTTACAGCCTACAGGCTTCTTCTTATTACATGGAATTTTTAAATTTTTATACAAATCACAATTCTAAACGTTTGTATTGTCTTTTGGAAATGTGCGCTTTTAAAAACCATTGGTTTACGTTCTACCTTGTTTGATTTTTCATTTAAAAGAGTGCCTCTTTCTAATTTTTAGAAATAATCTAGTAACTACACAGTGCAATGAAGACATTTTAGGTACATTTAAGAATTTTTAAACCAAAATTTTGAAATTTAGTTGCATTTTTAGATGAAACGGCGGATCATTTTTTCACAGTTTAAGCTAAGATTATAAACCTCCTAAACAATCGCAGTCAATTTATTTACAGGCTAAAATGATTCTTAAGTTTATTGAAATTTATAGATACTCTACTCTATTAAATTATTTTTAATTAATTTAATAAAATTTCCGTATTTGTAATTTACACAGCACACATTTTTATATTAAACTTCAAGTTTTTATGCAAAATTATTTCGAATCCCCCTAACTACACCCTGCAACGAAAATTCATCTGTAATTGTGTAGTAAACTTTAAAAATTTCATATCATTATACAAATTCATAACACCATTTTAATAATTTTAATGAATTTAAAAGGTTTCTTATTAAATTTTAGTTACGAATTTAAATTGGCAAAGTAAATAAAAATTAAGTGTTCTACTTTTATTAGCTACAATTTCCTAGCAAAGCCATAAAATTCTTTTGGTATAATTGAAAAACAGTTTTTAATTATTTTATAGCAGTTATTTATTTTATTACATAAAGTTTTTTCTTTTCAAGTGGGTCAAACTTACTTTTATTTAAAAAAATAACGTTTTTATTTTGTTATTATTACCGAAATGTATTTAAATTTTAGTTCTAAAAAATTAATAATCCTTGTTGTCGATCCTTGAATATTGAATATCCAATTTTATGATTTAAGGTAATGTATTTTCTTTGGTTTCTACATAAAAATTGAGTTTTCTAATTTTATGTTATTATTTGTAATATAGAAAACTCAACTTCTGATTTTTTTGATACTATTGAAAAATATACAAAATTTAATTAATAAATAATGAGTTTTTTTACAAGGTTTTTGACTTAAATAAATATGCTAAGTAAAATATATATAATGAATAAATATGCTATTGATTTAAAAATATTCTGATATAAGTTTAAACTTGTGTCAAAACGTTTGAGAGTTATTATATATAGTTAATTTTTTTTGTACGCATCGGTACTCGATTCCGCTTGAAAAGGCCATCTTCAAAATTTTTGGAGTATATTATTTTATTGACATTAAATTTATTCACCTCGCTTAAAGTGCTTCAACATGATTCTAGAAATTATATTTTCGAAGACAAATTCTTTTGTTAAAGAATCGGGAACTTTTTTAGTCAAACGTCATTTTCATAATTAGTCAGAAAGATTTGTTTTGGGTTTCCTTGTTATTTTACCGTTCAACTGCATGTTTTTTTTTTTTGCTCAGAACAATTTAGATGAACTAAAAATTTATTTTAATTTCACTAAGATCAAGTTATCAACTTCATCCTATGATTTATTCATTTATAAAAATTTTAAAGTCAACTAATTTTGCCAATAATAACTTATTTTTAAATATATATTTTTTTTAACTGACAATACAGCAAAATTTTACAGTTCAATGTTTCGTACTTCCATGTAATAATCATATCAATCTTATTTCAGATTTGAAAAATTAGCTGATCTACTGTTTGAAATTAAAAAAAAAAACACAGCTGCAAATGAATCCTATCACTTATGCATGGATCAATTGTTCTCTTTTTAAGGAAAATTTATGGTCATTTTTAGTCTTAATTAATTTCAAAATTCATTTTTCAAACTTACCGTTACTTGTAACTTGTTCAGCGCCACCTCATAAAAGTTTATCTTCGATTGGTGTCTATCGATAGTGAATACTACTAGAACAATATTAATATATCGAGACATTCTAAAATTTATGTTTTGAACATTTTTTTTTTTAAAAAAGAAGAAGAAGGTGTAGTTGGCTGCTTCAATAGGGAAATACCCACACGAACGTTATATATACTGTTTCAATAAAATTTAATCATTCTTTTCAACATTTCAGATACACAGATATATTTATCTAAATTTCTCAGTTCAAAATTTTCAGAACTTATTGCCATAAAACTTAATGTAAAAGTCTTTTACTATTGTAGAAGTCTACCTAATTAAACACTCAATATAAATTTAACAGTTGTATGGCAGCTACGCAAATCTATTGTATGATAATATGAAAATATGAAAATTTAATTTAAGTCTCCAAATTTAGAAAACTGGAAAAGCCTTAGCTCAGTACCATAACAAATAAATTACCTACTCATAAGGCTCTATACAACGGTAAATAACAATGTAATTAATTTTAGAAACACTCTGTATATATAGTTTTCCATACCTATCTTGTCTCCTTGAAGATGTCCCAAACGTAATCACAAATGTTTTATAAACTACAAAAACTAACCGGAAAACTACACTCATTCGGGTAAAAAAAAGTATCTATACCTTAAAATAATTTACACTTATTTTTTAAATATTTTTTTTATTTTTGTTTTTTCTTTGAATAAAACACTTTTAAAATGATTGATAATTTTCTATTAATTAAAGTTTCCGAATCATTTATTACAGATAAATTTTCAATCAATTTTTTAGATATTTATATTAAAAAACTTTCTAAACTTTTGAAAAATAAAAAAAAAAAAAACCTCAATCAAAATAAAATAATAACGTTTGCTTAAAATGTTATAAATTTTGAAAAATTTTTAAGCGATTTAAGTAAACAAGAAGACCAAACAACAGTCGGTAAGCATAAAATGAACACACTGTAAAAGTAAAATTTGTAATAGAAATTTAGGTCTTAATCCCTACAATTTTTGCGTAACATTGAAGTAAAAATTTCATATCTTCAGAAACTTGTGAAAAAAATGAATTTAATTGATTTTAAATTTTAAGTTTTTGGTAGTTAAATAAAAAGGTTTTATTATTTGTACTAAAGTTTTTATTTTTTAATCAAGACCCAGACAAAAATGACCTGCTGATGAAAATATTAAGTAATTTTTGTTTTCTTTTTAAAGTTAACAAAAAAGTTTTTCTTTTTATCACAAAAACAAAAAAAAAAAACTTTTAAAGTAACTTTAAAAGAAATTTCTAACTATATTTGCTTGCATTAAAAAAGTACAAAAAATAAACTTAAAAAATTGTCATTACGTTCTTCTAATATTTAAGGGATAAAACGTGACTTGGTTTACTTGTTTTTAAAGGTCAACTAACCACAAAATAAAAATTTAAAAAGAAACCAAAATAAAATAATTGCAAGTTTTGATATGAAATCAAAATCAATTCAGGGATTTTGAAGAATTCTGAAAATGATATCATTTGTTTAACCCCAAAAAAAAAAAAAAAACATTTTTGAAAATAAAACGAAAAAAAAAAATAAAAGTTTTTGATTCTCAAACAAAAAGAAAATCAATAATTTTATACGGATGACTTTGATTCTTAAAAAGGAGACAAAAACAAGGAGAAACCAAAAATTTTTATAAATTCGCACATTTTTAAAGTGATAAAAAGAATTTATTGTACAATTGTAACTATTTTTGAATCAAAATTTGTAGTTTTTCTTAAAAAAAAATTTTTTTTTTTGTTTTTGCAAGAAAATCGTGAAAATTTTCAAATCATTTTCTTTAATTTTATGGAATTTTTCTATAGCAAAAAAAGCTTGTTGACAACTGATGTAAAAATATTTCCGAATTTTTACTTTTAAAAAATTTGCACAGGTGTCTAGGATCCAAATTTATTTTTAACCCCAGTTCTTATATGCTGTAGGAAACAAAAATACTTTGGGGGAACTGGAACATCGTAACGGGTGGGTGAGGCTATATGAAAAAATCTTCCTTCCACTGTTAGTTATGTTTATAACATCTAAGGACATTTACAATTTCTTTGCTTTATATCAAACCGTGCAGAAATTTTGTAAACCGACAGACACGAACCGGCAGAATGAAACTATTAAGCAAATTTTTCAAAAATTTCAAAAGTTTACAACATTTTACATCAAAAAAAAAAAAAAAAAAGAAGCCGATTTAAAATTGTAGAATTTTCTGATGAAGTCAGTAACTTATAATAAGTTCAATTATTATGTAAAAGTAAAAATTAATTTGGACATAGAATGATTCCTATTTCTTTGATTCCTATTTATTAGTAGGTATTAATTACTTTAGTTTTAAATAATTCGAATTTTTCCTTCATTAACTTTATCTGATCCAGAGGCTAACACATCTAAATTGTGCTTCAGACGAGATAAAAAACACCTCCTTGAACCTAGAACCTAGAATCTCAAACAACACACGGTTTTAAAAACCAATATTTTTTTTAATTACTAGCTTCTATTTTCTACCAATACTCTTGTTATTCTTTTATTAGAATGGTCTCTGTTTTCAATGTAGAAATTAATATATAAAACCACACAATAAAAATTAGTTAAATCAAACAAATATTTGAAAGAGTAGAAGCGGAATTTATTGAAATATTTCAACAAAAAAAAACAATTGTAGTTGTTGATCCGTAACATTTGCTGATAAACATTTTTTTATTTTTTTTTTTTGATTTTCCCAAATAATATTTTAATATTAAGAAAATTTAACCTTAAATCTTTTACTTTTATGTTAGAAAAAATTGTAATTTTTATGTTTAGGTCCACAAAAAAAATTTTCAAAAGAAAATAATAAAAAATAATTCTTCTTAACAAATACTTCAAAATATAAAACTCGTCTATAAATGCTTTTTGTTAAATTTATTTATTTATTTATATTAAAATTATATACATTAATGTAGTGCAATATTATTGAACCATCGGCTACTAAGGCCATTATAGGTTTTTATACTATTATTAAATTATATACTAATATTATTTATTTTGTTTATATTATATACTATATATTTACATTATATTAGGTCGTAAGGGGGGTATGTAAAGAAAAAAATTTACGACCTGTGCAGGGATCGAATCCACACTCCTTCGGTTAATACGCCACACGCCTACCCACTAGGCTACCGAAGCCCCCTTTTTGTTAAAACGGATGTAATGGCCTACTCATTTTTTAACTTAAATTGCATAATTACAGGAGTTGTTTATTAATTTACTTTTCAAAAGTTCTTTATTAACTTCGATTTTTACTTTATTATTATTTTTCTTCGAACATTTTTTTTTTTTAATTTTTTTTTTTAAATTAAAACTTTTAAATTAATTTTTATCGCAGATCTTTTTTCTTGATTGGAAAAAACTTTCAGGATTTTCTAAAAAAAAAAAAAACAAAAATTTCTTTATCGTCTCTTTTTCTTTTGTTTCAAATCATTAATAATTTTACTAAAAAGTATTAAGTATTAAAAAATACTTTTAAATTGCTTAAAAAATATTGTAAGTAATCATTATTACCCTTTTCAAAAATATAAAAACTATAAAATTTCATAAACGATTAGATTACAACTACGCAAACATATTCAAGTGTTTTATATTGCCCTTCTTTTGTTTTTGTTTTTTTTTTTTTTTGCGATACGATAATGCCTGTATTATTAAAGACTTATCTTAATGCTCAAAGCATATTATATGTAATATGTGTAACAAAAAAATTACAAAAAAAGGTTTTCCAAACGATTATATAGTAAAAAGAAACCAAGAACTTTTTTAATTTTTATAATACCGAATACAATTTATTTTCAGCTAAAAGGCAAATTTATTGATGGTTTAGTTTTTTATTTTGATAAATATTTCAAAAAAAATATATTTTTAAATCTGTTTACAAATTAAAAATAGTTTAAGTCTACTAATCTGATTTCAGTCTTAATAACTATATATGTACATTAAAATCTGACTTTAAAATTTTGCAAATCGTAATTACAGAAAAAATCTAGGAACTAAAGGTCATAAGGATATGAGAGATAATAAAATCTATTTGACCCGAAATTTAATCTTAGTAAAGGTCAAACTTGAAAACTAAATTTTTTATTCAGTATAGTATAAAGGAAGACGAAAATCTCGCCTCACATGTCAAAAGTTCAATGCTCTAAACAGAATAAAATGACTGTCAAAAAACTGGCTACAAAAAGTAATTGTCTTCACCTCACTAATATATTAAGGACAATAATAGTAAGAGAAATTTTAATATTTAAACCATTATAAAACCTTTTTTAGTATGATCGGGCTATTTCCCAAAATTGTTTCCCTATAACTAAGATTAAACATGTAATATGACAAATTATCCCTTTGAGGCACTTATTTTTTTCATTTTTAAGTAAATACAGTTATACTTCCAAAAGTTCTTAAAAAATTGAGGTAAAGATGCAACAGCCTCATGGTATACTTAAATAAAATATATTTTGTTAAAAAAATTAGAACATTATTAAAACAGATTTAATCCAGTATCAAAAACCAACCTATTGAATTTTTTTTTTCTAGCCAAGAATTTAACACCATTTTACACTAGTGAAATTCAACATAACAGTTTTTAACTTAAATGAAAATTTTTTCATTAGAAAACTTATCTTTGCGATTAAATTTTATTTTATTTTTTTTTTTTTTGTTACTTAAGATTCATATTAAATTTAATTTTTATTTCTGAAATATCTGATGTATAAAGTATACACTAAATGTTACAAAATAAAATTATCTGCATTTTTAGTTTTTCTATTAAAATGTTAATAGGATTTCTATAGTAAAAAAAAAAAATTATTTTAAACACAATAATTATGTGCGTATAGTAAATGAAAACTTTGAAAAATAATAAAGAAGAAAAAATAGATTTAATATTTTTTATTAATTTATTATAAAAAAACTATAGTTTACTTTTAAATTTTCGAATAAAAACAAAATATTTACTAAACTTTTGAACATTTAAAGCCGACTTGTAAAAATATGAATTAAATAAACAGTTTTTGAATCGAGATTCTATTTAAAATTAAATTGTACCGTATTTAAAATAAATAAAATTTTATTTGCTTTCAATAAAGTCGAGAAATTAATAAGAGTAATAAACTTAACATTTTTTTTTCTTTTTCCTTTTCATTCTTATCAGTATGGGACATTCACTATAAGTTATTTATTATTCATGAGTTGACTAAGCTTCAGTTTCTCAAATCATTAGTTTTACTAAGCCGGTAATTATTCAGCTGCAGCTATTGTACAAGACTAGTTAACGCATATAAATATTCACCCATATTCTTTTAGACTTTTCATACTATGAATATCACTGATGCAACACTTTGCAATTCGGCTAGACTCAAAAGTGATAGTTTTTAATTTGAGGCGATTTTAAATGTCAAAAGTGTCGTGTGTGGTATTTCTGTAAGACTTTTCTTACGAAGCGATAGCCATTATCTATCGCGTCAAAATTCTTGTACGATAAACATCACCTTCAAGCCATTCTTAGTTAAGATTTTTTTTTTTTTTATTTAAATTTAAGTTTAAATAAAACCAGGAAGAATACAGTTGCCTTTGTCAACTCTTAGATACCCGTACGAACCGTTAGTATGTTCACAGCCTGTCACTCTGCTTACAATATTATTTTTTTAATATTTTAGTATTTTAAAATAATTTGGATGAATGTTATAATTTCTAGTACTATGGGTTGTACATATATTCAAACTATATGTTTATATGTACATTCTTCAAAAGCAGATTCTAACCTTCCACATAACGATTATCAATCCAAAACTTTTTTCAATTATTCTATAGTACCATTTAATACTAAGCGGTAAATGTATATTAAATTTACTTAGTACAAAATAACAAATATAATTTTAAATATTATATTATATTATATTTAAATATTCCATTGACAGAATAATTCCTTATAAGTTCAATAAAATACATATATGTATGTAAATGCGGCGCTATATAATATACATATATACTCTTATCATTCATTCACTAGTGACATATACGATATGTAAATAAACATGATATTATATAGTATGTATATATATCAATATCATATAAATAAAAATTCTTCAAGCAACCGTTATGTTGTTTATTTATTTACATTTTTTTGTACAACTACGCATTATATCCTCAACAATTTCAAATTATCGAGTAAAACAAATGCAAAAAATTTGTTGAAGAAATTTGTTAGAAAATTTGAAAAAATCAAGTAACACTTTCGTCAATTATAAAGTAACCCTATATTATTAAAAAAACGAGGAAGAGTGCAGTAGAGTAGACTGTGTCAACTCTGGGATACCCGTATGAACGTAATATATCCTGTTTCTATAAAACTTGATCATCTTTTAAAAACATTCAGATGTTTTAGTACCGAACTACAGACATATATTTATGTAAATTGTGGAGTTGTATGACAGCTACCCGAATCTATTGCGCCTAGCTTCATTAAGTTCCAAGAAATGCAAGAAGCCTAAACCGGCTGCATTAGATCAATCAAATTTTACAAAAGTTTTTGGCATGCAACTCGACACTTTTTCACTAAATTTCAGATAGCTAGATTCAATAGACACTGAGTTATTTTCATTTAAAAAGAGAAGTTGTATGGTAACTACCCGAATCTGTCATATCATCACAACCAAATTTTACAAAAGTTATTGCCATAAAACTGGATTATCATTCGCAAAATTTCAGATACCTAGATTGAATAGACACTGGGTTATTTCCATTTAAAGAAAGACGTTGTATGACAGCTACTCGAACCCGGGGGCCGAAAATGCTGGAGTTAAATAGCAAAACTAACAATTTTACAAAAGTGACGTAAAAAAATTTTCAGCCTCCTAGCTCCTCTATTTTTTGAGTTATCGTGCGGACGGACACAGTTCTTTTCATTTAAAAAGAGATTTTGTATGGCAGCTACCCGAACCCGTCGCAACACCACAACCAAATTTTGCAGAAGTTGTTGCCATAAAACTTCCGCCTAGCTTTATTAACTTATTATTAAACAGACGCCTAGCTTTATTAACTTCCAAGAGGTGCAAGAAGCCTGAACCGGCTGCTCTAGACCAACCAAATTTTACAAAAGTTGTTGGCATATAACTCGACACCTCTTTACCAAATTTCAGATTCCTAGCTTCAATAAACACTGAGTTATTCTCATTTAAACGGAGAAGTTGTATGGCAGCTACCCGAACCCGCCGCACCAACACAACCAAATTTTACAGAAGTTGTTGCCATAAAACTTGATCATCATTTGCAAAATTTCAGAAACCTAGCTTGAATAAATACTGAGTTATTTCTATATAAAGAAAGAAGTTGTATGGCAGCTACTCGAACCCGCCGACCGAAAATGTTGGATTTAAATAGCAAAACTAACAATTTTGCAGAAGTGACGTAAAAAAAATTTCAGCCTCCTAGCTCCTTTATTTTTTGAGTTATCGTGCGGACGGACGGACGGACGGACGGACGTACATGGCTTAATCGACTCAGAATTCGATTCTG
Organism: Poecilobothrus nobilitatus; assembly: GCA_947095535.1. Lineage (NCBI taxonomy): Eukaryota > Metazoa > Arthropoda > Insecta > Diptera > Dolichopodidae > Poecilobothrus > Poecilobothrus nobilitatus. The sequence goes on from OX352772.1 coordinate 47,020,833, forward strand.
AGCAGATCCATACCTTTGACACTATATCTAGCTCGGCTCCTTTAAGGTGTCACAAACGTAATGGCAAATTTATTATACCCTTGAACATAGTTCATACGGGTATAAAAAGTTGTTAACAGAAATAAGAGTACAATGTTTTAGCTTTAATTTTTGTGTATTACTTCACAAAAATTTTAACAGGTGTTCAAGTTACAGGTGTTTAAAAATAGGAAATTTTCAGTTTTTGACCCCTTACAGCTCCTAAACGGGGAGTGATACAAAAAAAATTTCTGAAATGACTCATACTTATTTTGAAAGATCTAACTTCTGTCAAAAGACCAAAACTTAGGGTAGCTCTCGAACACCTAACTTTTAGATCCCTACATTTTTTTTTTAAATAGAGCTATGAAATTTTATCTGCTGATAGATCTCACAAAAATATTAATTTTATTTTTAATAACTTTTTTTGTAGCCCCACCCGTTATGGAGCTACAGCTCCCCAAAGGTTCAAAAAAACTATATTTAACTTGTTATAGCACAAGTTGTATAAGGTATATCTTCATTTTGAAAACGCCAAACAATTACTACTTTCATTAGCTTTAAAAGTATATATACAATAAATATATATTTGTGTCTTAATTTACCGTTATGCGAAACTCAAATTTTGCAAAATCCTTTAACCCTTCTATCTTCTAAACGGTTTAAGTTGGAAACTTGAAATTTTGACAGAAGTTAGATCTTTGAAAATAAGTATTTGTCATTTGAGAAATTTTTTTTGTATCACCCCCCGTTTAGGATCTGTAAGGGGTCAAAAACTGAAAATTTCCTATTTTTAAACACCTGTAACTTGAATACCTGTTAAAAAATTTTTGAAGTAATACACAAAAATTAAAGCTTCAACATTATACTCTTATTTTTGTTAAAAACTTTTTTTAATAATATAGCGTTAAATAAACAACATAACGGTTGCTTGAAGAATTTTTATTTATATGATATTGATATATATACATACTTATATAATATCATGTATATTTGCATATCGTATATGTCACTAGTGAATGAATGATAAGAGTATATATGTATATTATATAGCGCCGCATTTACATACATATATGTATTTTATTGTACTTATAAGAAATTATTCTGTCAATGGAATATTTAAATATAATATAATATAATACTTAAAATTATATTTATTATTTTGTACTAAGTAAATTTAATATACATTTACCGCTTAGTATTAAATGGTACTATAGAATATTTGAAAAAGTTTTGGATTGATAATCGTTATGTGAAAGGTTAGAATCTGCCTTAGAAGAATGTACATATAAACATATAGTTTGAATATATGTACAACCCATAAGTTCTAGAAATTATAAAATTCACCCAAATTATTTCAAAATACTAAAATATTAAAAAAATAATATTGTAAGCAGAGTGGCTGTGAACATACTAACGGTTCGTACGGGTATCTAAGAGCTGACAAAGGCAACTGTATTCTTCCTCGTTTTTAAATAATTTTAGGTGAATGTTTGTTGACATTTAAATATGTCAAAATTTTCATTTGATAGTAAATTACTACCAACATAACAAAATTTTTCATAGCCCCTCTAACAGAAATACATTTTCATCTAGAGCCGACTTGATACTTTTTTTTCATCGCCTCAGTGATGAGTCTAAGAGAATACAGGTGATTATTTCTAGTGCAACATCTATTGCATACTTTATACAAGAATTATTTTAATTATATATTTCGATATGATGATACGATATTAATTTTATATTATATATACAAGTACATATATGTATGTACTTATTTTTTTTTATTGTAATTATAATGATATACTAATTATATGTTGTAAGAAAAATCTATATTATTAAATTATATATGATCCAGCCGCGGTTTAAACCCGAAAACTTAACATATGTATATAAAAATTAATGCACATAGGAATAAACCAACTGAAGACACAATCGGAAGAATGTACTAGTACTAGTTACATGAGTAAAAATTATGTTCAATATCAACTAGGTGCTATCGAACATAAAATTCTCTTTGGTCAATATATTCATATCGTTACTCACTCAATTATTTTTTTGTAAAAATGAGTTTATATAATATAAAAATCACAGCTTCTTATGAGTAAGATCGGTTAATAGCGTTAGTGTCAGAGATTTAGGATCTTTTTTTATTAAAAAAATTTGATTAAATCTAGGTGTTTTTAATTTTTTAGTGGACTTAGATAATAAAATATCGACGAACTATTACTTAGAATTTAGAAGTTAATTTTCAATGAACGACAACGACATTATATATGAATACCTAATACGTAGTGGCAATATCTACTAAGTTTAAAGAAAAATTTTAAGCCAATCTTGAACCCAAATCTTTATACTATTTCAATTCGGAATTTTTTTTTTCTTTTTTATTTTTTTTTAAACTTACTCTGAACTTGTACATGAGTTAATGAATTGGAACTGTGAAAACATTAGAATTACAAAAGCAAAAGTTATTATTACAATAAGCATCTAAATTTCTTTTTACGTCATAAGTGATGTGTTAAATAAATGTAAAATAAAAAAATACTTAGGTTCATTAGGTTCAGTAAGTCTCAGAGAAAGTTTTCAAACTTACTCAAGACTCGTCTGCTCAGTTTGATATTTTTCTTCCAAATTTTTCCTTTCATCCTTCACAAAACATAATTTTTCAAAACCCATTTTCCAAGTATTCTCTTACATATTTATCCTCAGAACCAAACTATATTCTTTTTATTAAAGATCCTATATGATAAAGTTTCATTTTAAAAGCGATGGTTTCGGTTAGTTTAAGTCCAGTTCTCTAAATCCTGATAAAATAATATTTCAATAATTTAATACTTTTACATGTGTAGAGGATTTTTATGTTAGATTTACACATTTTTTTTTTAGATAGTTTAAGTTTGTTCTATACACTATATTCATTATGCAGAGTCTTTTTTTTCAGAAAGGATAGTGTTGAACAATGGCAGTCTTATGCCTTGGAGCATTTGTATATACTTCGTTATTTGTAATTAATAATCAAATTTTTTTTGCGACATTTAGTTCTATTATAGTTCCAAAAATTAAGTGTTACCACATATTATTTTATTATTTACATGCTTACAATTTATAGTTCTACGATACGATACTATAGTTCTACGATATTTGATGTATACAACAGTCATGTTGAACATTCAGATCAATTAGCCAATCACTTAATATTGTCTCAACTTCTGAAAATAGCAAAAATACAATACAACGATTCTTAAACGGTCGCTGGATTTTTACAAATTGATTGAACCGTTAATCAACAATTGTATCGTGTAAAACACTCTTAAGATATAAAGCTTCAACTTATAACTCTATAATTTATTATTATTATTATTATTTGAATTTCCTTCATTTTGAAATATTTGCATTTTTGCCAGGAAATGTTTTGTAATAATTTTGTTAAATTTATTTTATTAAATTTATTTTATTGTAATTCTAACCATCTAAATTATTATATTTTCCACCTTTTATACTTATATATAAATTTTTTTTTTTGTTAAAAGGGGTATTTAAGCTATTTAAATATTTAATTATTTAATATAAATTTTATTAAATAAGTATAACAGAACACAATTGACATTAACAATTGTTAAAATCTTTAGTAAATTCCATTCATTTAATTCCATTTTCAATGGTTTCAATTAAAATACAATGGGAGTGTGAAATTTTTAAATAAAAATTTTTATGAAAATTTGTAAAAGAAAAAAAAAATTTTAATAAAATATTTTGCCTTATTACAATATAACATTCATATTAATTTATCCATTCATATCATTTGAATGGAAATTACAAAGATGTTAAAATAATTTTTTAAATATCAAATGATTTTTTAAACTAAAAAATCCACTAACTATAATGGATTAATTTTCTTAGATATACTCGTGTTTTTAATTTAAAATTCTTATTTTACAATTTTATTTTTAGCTATTTTTGATGGAAGGAAGTGTCATTTTTATACATGATCTAATAACTTTGAACATATAAGAGAACGGACTTTTATTTTGGGATCAAAACATCCAATGATCGTGACAGGATTAGAATTAGCGTCTTCTCACCATTATAAATCAAAATAGTTTCGATAAAATGGATCCGATATAAAAAGTCAAATTCTCCAAAAAAAAAAATTAAAAGTATAGTTGAATATATTCAAATAACAAAATGTAAGCGTATAGTCCCAAACCATTTCAGATGATTGTAATGCAAAGATCCTTTTGAAAAAAAATGTATAGGTTAAAGGGCTAGCATAATAAATTTAAAACAAGTAATGAAAAACCAAAGGTGTTCTAAAAAACACATTTCCAAAATGAAAAAAATATTTCATAATAAGTTTTAGGTAAAGACAAAAAGTACAAGCTATAAATGTAAATTTATAATATATTAAAATTTAAAAACATCGTTAGGAAATTGTTACAATAGTTTGGGATAAATCAAGTTACTTTCGACAATTTTATGGTAACCCCTTATATTACTAAGAAAAGTTGTTAACAGAATAAAAATATAATGTTGGAACTTTAATTTTTTGTATTACTTAAAAAAAATTTGGATAGATGCTTAAGTGTTTAAAAATAGAAAATTTTTAGGTTTTGACCCGTAACAGCTCATAAAATATTTTTTGAAATGACTCTTACTTATTTTCAAAAATTTAACTCCTCAAATTTCAAATTGCTCACTTACACCGTTTTGAAAATAAAGGAGCAAAAAAATTTTGTAAAAATTGAGTTATATATTTGGTGTTTTCAAATTGAAGTATACCATATAGATGTTGTGTTATAACTAAATATAGGGCTTTTTCGAACTTTGTTCAAAGTTCAAAACAGATGGCGCCACAGAAAAAAGTTGTTCATATTTTTTTTGAAATGTCTCTCCGTAATTAAAATTTCATTGCTCTATTTCTAACGGTGTAGAAGTTTTGTAAAAACGCAAGGACAGACGTACAGTTTCAGATAGACTGACAGATAAAGTAAAACTATTAGATAGACATATTTTTTCAATTTTTTTTTTTTGAAAATGTGCTAAAAATGCTGTTAAGAATATATAAATAAAATTCACAGAAAAGCTCTGGGTCAAATATTTTTTTGAGAAAGAAAATAAAAATATTTTTTTGATTGAACAACTTAATGGTAACAACTTAATGTATAGATTAAAGGGCTATCATAATTTAAAACAAGTAATGAAAAACCAAGCGTGTTCTAAAAAACACATTTTCATTTTCATTTTCCTTTTTATGTCGATAAAAAGTTTATGAAAAATTAATATCGAATTGATCCTATTGTGACCTCTACAATTTACAGAAGGAATCTTATATAATATATATATACCAAACTTTTTTTTATTTTAAGAATTTCCACTTTATGTGCAATTTTTTTTTTTTTTAATGCGAGTATTTTCATTTTAAATACAAGCTTTCATTTTTAAGTGCAAGAATTTCTTTTTCAAATGCAAAATTTTGTTTTTATGTAATTTGTATATATATATATATATATATATACATATATATAATAATTATATGCATGTATATTATTTAAAACATTTTTAGATAGTTTACAAGAGATATACAAAGATTTTTTTTAATTAAATTTTAAATAATACACTTTCAATCAGACTATAAATTTTTATTAAAATAATGTTCAGTTATCAATCATTTCTGGCACTTTAAAAGGAAAATCTTCTCTAAATAAAAAAAGTACTTGTTGTTAAAAAGAATAATTTGCATTTAAAAAGGAAATTATTTTACCAAAATTGGAAAAACTTTTTCTTAAAGTAAAAATTTTATATAGTTGCATAATCAAATTTAGAAAAGTTATTACTTATATATTTCCCCTTTTTATACCCGTATGAACTATGTTCAAGGGTATAATAAATTTGTCATTACGTTTGTGACACCTAAAGGAGCCGAGCTAGATATAGTGTCAAAGGTATGGATCGGCTCAGAATCGAATTCTGAGTCGATTAAGCCATGTACGTCCGTCCGTCCGTCCGTCCGTCCGTCCGCACGATAACTCAAAAAATAAAGGAGCTAGGAGGCTGAAATTTTTTTCACGTCACTTTTACAAAATTGTTAGTTTTGGTATTTAAATCCAACATTTTCGGTCGGCGGGTTCGAGTAGCTGCCATACAACTTCTTTCTTTATATAGAAATAACTCAGTATCTATTCAAGCTAGATTTCTGAAATTTTGCAAATGATGATCAAGTTTTATGACAACAACTTCTGTAAAATTTGGTTGTGTTGGTGCGGCGGGTTCGGGTAGCTGCCATACAACTTCTCCGTTTAAATGAGAATAACTCAGTGTTTATTGAAGCTAGGAATCTGAAATTTAGTAAAGAGGTGTCGAGTTACATGCCAACAACTATTGTAAAATTTGGTTGTTCTAGAGCAGCCGGTTCAGGCTTCTTGCACCTCTTGGAAGTTAATAAAGCTAGGCGTCTGAAATCTTGCAAATGATGATCAAGTTTTATGGCAACAACTTTTGCAAAATTTGGTTGTGGTGGTGCGACGGGTTCGGATAGCTGCCATACAACTTATCCGGTTAAATGAGAATAACTCAGTGTTTATTGAAGCTAGGAATCTGAAATGTAGTAAAGAGGTGTCGAGTTATATGCCAACAACTTTTGTAAAATTTGGTTGGTCTAGAGCAGCCGGTTCAGGCTTCTTGCACCTCTTGGAAGTTAATAAAGCTAGGCGTCTGAAATCTTGCAAATGATGATCAAGTTTTATGGCAACAACTTCTGCAAAATTTGGTTGTGGTGGTGCGACGGGTTCGGGTAGCTGCCATACAAAATCTCTTTTTAAATGAAAAGAACTCAGTGTCCGTCCGCACGATAACTCAAAAAATAGAGGAGCTAGGAGGCTGAAAATTTTTTTACGTCACTTTTGTAAAATTGTTAGTTTTGCTATTTAACTCCAGCATCTTCGGCCCCTGGGTTCGAGTAGCTGCCATACAACGTCTTTCTTTAAATGGAAATAACGCAGTGTCTGTTCAATCTAGGTATCTGCAATTTTGCGAATGATGATCAAGTTTTATGGCAACAACTTCTGCAAAATTTGGTTGTGGTGGTGCGACGGGTTCGGGTAGCTGCCATACAACTTCTCTTTTTAAATGAAAATAACTCAGTGTCCGTCCGCACGATAACTCAAAAAATAAAGGAGCTAGAAGGCTGACATTTTGTATACGTCACTTTTGCAAAATTGTTAGTTTTGCTATTTAACTCCAACATTTTCGGCCGGCGGGTTCGAGTAGCTGCCATACAACTTTTTTCTTTAAATCGAAATAACCCAGTGTCTATCCGATCTAGGTATCTGAAATTTTGCGAATGATGATCAAGTTTTATGGCAACAGCTTCTGCAAAATTTGATTGCGGTGGTGCGACGAGTTCGGGTAGCTGCCATACAACTTCTCTTTATACCCGTACGATAGGATCGGGTATAATAAAATGACTCCTCCGTTTGTAACACCTCGAAATAAGCGAGCTAGATATACCTTCAAAGGTATGGATCGGATCAGAAAAAAATTCTAAGACTTTTGAGCCATGTCCGTCCGTCCGTCCGTCCGTCAGCACGCTAACTTAAAAACTAAGAAAGCTAGAATCTTGAAATTTATACAAAATATTTTGGGAGTAATTTGTAGGTTCCCTATTTTTTTTGGTTGAGTTTGGACCAAGCCTTAGGGTAGCTCTCGAACACCTAACTTTTAGATCTCCACATTTTTTTTGCAATAGAGCTATGAAATTTTAACTACTGATAGATCTCACAAAAATATTAATTTTATTTTAATAACTTTTTTTTGTAGCCCCACCCGTTACGGAGCTACAGCTCCCCAAAGGTTCAAAAAAGCTCTATATTTAAATTGTTATAGCACAAGTTTTATAAAGTATATCTTCATTTTGAAAACGCCAAACGATTACTACTTTCATTAGCTTTAAAAGTGTATATACAATAAATATTTATTTTTGGCATACGGTGTCTTAATTTACCGTTATGCGAAACTCAAATTTTGCAAAATTCTTTAACCCTTCCATCTTCTAAACGGTTAAAGTTGGAAACTTGAAATTTTGACAGAAGTTAGATCTTTGAAAATTAGTATGAGTCATTTCAGAAATTTTTTTTGTATCACCCCCTGTTTAGGAGCTGTAAGGGGTCAAAAACTGAAAATTTCCTATTTTTAAACACCTGTAACTTGAACACCTGTTAAAAATTTTTTGAAGTAATACACAAAAATTAAAGCTCCAACATTATATTTTTATTTCTGTTAACAACTTTTTTTAATAATATAGGGTTACTTTATAATTGACGAAAGTGTTACTTGATTTTTTCAAATTTTCTAACAAATTTCATTAACGAATTTTTTCCATTTTGTTTTACTCGATAATTTGAAATTGTTGAGGATATAATGCGTAGTACAAAAAAATGTAATTAAATAAACAACATAACGGTTGCTTGAAGAATTTTTATTTATATGATATTGATATATATACATACTTATATAATATCATGTTTATTTACATATCGTATATGTCACTAGTGAATGAATGATAAGAGTATAGATGTATATTATATAGCGCCGTATTTACATACACATATGTATTTTATTGTACTTATAAGAAATTATTCTGTCAATGGAATATTTAAATATAATATAATATAATATTTAAAATTATATTTACTGTTTTGTACTTATTAAATTTAATATACATTTACCGCTTAGTATTAAATGGTACTATAGAATATTTGAAAAAGTTTTGGATTGATAATCGTTATGTGGAAGGTTAGAATTTGCTTTAGAAGAATGTATAAACATATAGTTTCAATATATGTACAACCCATAATTCTGGAAATTATAAAATCCACCTAAATTATTTTAAAATACTAAAATATTAAAAAAATAATATTGTAAGCAAAGTGACAGGCTGTGAACATACTAACGGTTCGTACGGGTATCTAAGAGTTGACAAAGTCAACTGTATTCTTCCTCGTTTTAAATTAAAATAACTCAGTGTCCGTCCGCACGATAACTCAAAAAATAAAGGAGCTAAGAGGCTGATATTTTTTTTACGTCACTTTTGCAAAATTGTTAGTTTTGCTATTTAACTCCAGCATTTTCGGCCGCCGGGTTCGAGTAGCTGCCATACAACTTCTTTCTTTAAATGGAAATAACCCAGTGTCTATCCAATCTAGGTGTCTCAAATTTTGCGAATGATAATCCAGTTTTATGGCAATAACTTCTGTAAAATTTGGTTGTGATCATATGACAGGTTCGGTTAGTTGCCATACAACTTCTCTTTTTAAATGAAAATAACTCAGTGTCTATTGAATCTAGATATCTGAAATTTAGTGAAAAAATGTCGAGTTGCAAGCCAAAAACTTTTGTAAAATTTGATTGATCTAATGCAGACGGTTTAGGCTTCTTGCATTTCTTGGAATTTAATGAAGCTAGGCGGAATAGATTCGGGTAGCTGTCATACAACTCCACAATTTACATAAATATATCTCTGTAGTTCGGTTCTAAAACATCTGAATGTTTTTAAAAGATGATCAAGTTTTATAATAGGATATATTACGTTCATACGGGTATCCCAGAGTTGACACAGTCTACTCTACTGCACTCTTCCTCGTCTCAGAATGAATTTGAATGTTACAATATTTTAATTTTTTTTTTAAACTTTTGCAAATATAATTCTAATTATTAGCATTAACTCATTTTTATGACATAATCTTCAACTTTGTACATATTATATTTGAAAATAAAATAGAAATTTTCTGAAGTAGACATTGAAAGACTCAATTTATATTTTTTTTTTTTTTTGATAATATTCTAAAAGTTGACATTCAAATTTATTTTTGAGTTCAGTTTTATAATTCTATACATTAGATTAAATTTATTATAATATTAATAAATATTACAATAATTATTATTTAATTTAAGAAAGCCATTTCAATAAACCATTAAAAATTATCCAAAATAAAATGAAAAAAAAAAAATAATTATACAATACAATCACCCCTTTCGCATTCATATTAGAGAAAATTAGCAAAAAAACAAAACTTTGTAGTGAATATTAAGTACATGATTTAAAAGCTTTTTTTTATGGTTTACTTACTGTTTACTATAAAAAAAATCAGCTGTCTCCACCACAGGACCGACCGCCACTACACAAAAAGTACAATGCCAAAATTTATAGAATGTTTTACATAATAATTTATATCAAAGCAAAATAACTTCTAATAATTTAATAACATTTTGTTTTATTCAATAAAAATAATTATATGCAATGAAGTCGTAAAAATATATGTATATTCATTCATACATCCATTTATTATTAATATTATTGTAATGTAGATACATGATTTTTTTTTCATTCAAAAAATAATATTAAAAGTAAAAAATTATAAAAACTGCAAACAAATACAAAACAAACATAAGATTAATATTAAATCTGCTAACAAAAATTTTATCGTTTTAATTTTATGTTATCAACAAATGAATAAATAATATGCATTGGCATAGATATAAGTACATACATATGTATGTATATAAATTTTTAGAGATATAAAAAAAAAAAAAATTGTTCATATAAATTCATATGGAGTGTTACGTATGAAATTTGGACTTAGAAAAAAAATTAAATAAAAATTAAAGTTAGTAGGATCAAAAAATGTTCTATGACAAAGTTGTTCCTCTTTACTTGTGTAACAACTTTTTCTTAATAATTTTTCTCACCAAATTTTTCTGTTACGAAATATTCGTAAAACACTTAAAAAGTATACTATTAAACTACCACTTGGGGTTGTCCGATTTGCTCCAAAAGCTTATCAATCCGAGATATTTACGTCAAAACCTTAAATATGAAATTTCAAAAAATTCCGCTGTAATTCCGCTTTAAGCTGTACACGTGCCCACAGGCACACACACGCACCCACACACACACACAGACGGACATCATGCTGAAAATTTTTTTACAGCCTTCTCCACACCGGAGTAGTGCATTTTTGCCAAAATCTCGGGTACACATTTTTCGTATGAAAACTATACCTACCTTATACATCAATGCGTCAAGTAAAAAATGCGGTCGGTAAAAAAAAATAAATAAATTTCAATAACAATTAATGATGATTTATTATTTATTATTAGTATTTTTTAATTTTAAAGATATATATACAATCAAACTAGCAGATACATTGAAATCAAACTGGTTATGATTGATTTAAATTAATTATGGACATAATTTTTTAATTCTATATTTACAGTTTTTTATCAGAAAATTAAGATTGTAAGAATTTTTCGCTACAGATGAATAGGCGACGTAATTTAACACCCTGAAAACAAGCTCTCGGAGTGTTATTTAACATTTAATGAGAAATGATACCCTGGGGTTTTATTTTTTAAGTACCAATGCAGAAATAACGCCCGGAATGTTTTCCGCTGCTGTTCCGTTGTTGATACCCGGAATTTAACCTACAGTTTTTTTGAAAAATAAGGCCTCGAGATGTTATTTCTCCTTTTAACTGTACTAGACAATTAAAAAAATCACAATAGTTAAATATTTTTGTAATATATTATTAATATAGGTACTTTAATAATAGGACTTAAAAAAATATATTGCCCTTTTCCAGATTATACATGTTAATACTATGGTGTTGTATAAAACTTTAAAGAAATTGGCTCTTTCATTATGCCTTTAATAAATTTATTCATATTATTCTTTCATATTTCACCCATTACAAAATATCAAGCATTTAATTTATACATCATAACTATATTTTTATAATAAATTGAAAACGATGGCTTTTTTAAATCATTACAAAGATGGAAAATAGAAAATGTCAAATAATTATTTTAAACTTATACCGTATATTTTTTTTTTTACTCCGAGAAAGATATGTGTATCTAAAACCATATTGCTTTTCTGAAGATGAACTGCAAGCAATAAAGTCTATATACAAATCTTTATTTACTTAGAGGCAGTACAACTGACAGAAATAGTGGAGGCAAAATCCACAAAACGTAGTAACAGGGGGAGCAGAATAGATCAACACCAAAAGATCGCAGTGTCATTTATAGCTCTTAAACAACAATCTAATTTATAGCGTATATTTTGGAAAAGGGCAATATATTTTTTTAAGCAGTTTGGTAATCCTACTTTAGTTGAAATTTATGAAATTTTTATCTTTGAATTAATTTTTAATTTTTAATCAGAAATAACACCCCTAGATTTAATCAGAAATAAGAACCCTAGATTAAGTTGAAAGAGAAATAACATTCTGGAACTTTCTCACTAATTTTTTTGAGTCTTATTTCTTTATTACGTATATAAAAAAACATCCCAGAGTATTATTTCTTATTAAATGTGAAATAACAATTCGCGATCTTTATTTCGTAAGACTTTAATTCACGGGGCCCTTATATTGCTATTTCGGGTTGGATACGAAATCTCGCATTGCAAATTCTGGTTCTGGTTTAAAACCACGAGTTTTTAAAGGATAACATTTTCGAAACGTAAAATTCCATACAGTTTCATGTTTTGTCTTTTTTGGCTTCAGTAAAAAATAACTCTAAACCACCTAATGCAAAGAAGAAAAAAATATGCTTTGTACACAACAGGACAATATGTCTGCAGTCAAATACAAAAAAAAATTAATGATTTTATTTTCTTTTGTTTTGTTTTACGAGGGACGATGGAAAACTGCGAAAGTTACAGTAGAGCAGTTGCATGAATTTCCTCTAGTTAGTGTTGGACTTTAATATGGTAAACTAAATAATTAAACAATTACTATTATAAATGTAAACACTGACTGACATTTACATAAATTGGAATTAGAAATATGATGATAGATTTTCTAAATATCGATTAAATACCATATTTTTTCAACTTATTATTAAATTTTATGATAACAAAATAAACTTCAGCATAAAATCAAGACTATATTTATAATATCAAGAATCGTCGCTGAAACCAACGAAGTCAAACAACTATATTTTCATATAAGCATTAATACATAGTTTATATTTATTTAACCTTTTTATTCATATCCTCAAAATTCTCTTATTCATGCTGATTAGTATCTAATTATCTAAACATATTCTGACTCATATTTAAAATCAATATTTTTATGAATTGTTGAAAACAATTTTATTTATTTTATTTTTTTTTTTTAGATATTTTTTATACAATTTTAAAAACCTTCATAAATTTTGAATTAAAAAAGCTTTAGTTTCTAATATAATTTTCAACTTTTCGTAGAAATTATACCAAAAATGTTGTTAATTAAAATTTCGAATTCATTGTTAATTATCACTCAATTAATTATTTTCTAAGTTTAATTTATCATTTAACACGTTAACGCTTACACTTTTAATTGTTTTCTCACTTATTAAGGAAAATTAATTCCGTGTAGAAAAAAATATGTTGAAATTAAATAAAGTAATTAATTTATTGATTTAATAACTTCACTTTTATTTTTTTCCTAAGGGAGTTGAAAATCTTACAAAGATACCAACAATTCCCCTTTGGTAGTGTCAGATTCTGACTACACCCACAGTAAATATGCAGTATTTTTGTTAGGCAGTAAGGATAGGAGATGATATGTCAATGATGCGGAAACATTGAATTGGGAATGGAACTGTAAGGGAACAATGAATCTGCCTATTATTATTACTATATTGCTAACAGTAACTATAGTCATCAACAGTTACAACATGCAGTAGTATATAATATCTTCCTGCATGAGGTAATAATTTTAGGTAACTCCTCAGTCACTGTTGCAGCTATTATTATTATTAGTTTATGAAGTACATTATTACAATTTAAATTTCTACATTTTTTTTTATATGACTTGACCGGAGCTTGAACCCAAGACTTTCCGATTGAAAAGCTGGAGACTTAATCACTACGCTATGAGTCAGATCACTTGTTTTGAAATTTATATTTATATCCTTCCTTTTTTTCATAAATACGCTTGAATAAATATAAACATTGAACAAAATTTTTAAACCCTTAAGAAATGGTTTTCAGTGATTTTATTTAACATTAGATTAGATTATTATTGGGGTGTAAGTGACACTGCAATCTTTTAATGTAAATTTATTGTGGTCCCCCTGTTACTACATCTTGTGGATTTTGGCTCCACTTATAATACTTCTGTCAGTCCTACTGCCTCTAAGAAACTAAAGATTATTGCTGTTGGTTTATTTTTCTTCTTTATTTAACGTAATGCTTTGCTTTAAAATTTTTTTTATCAAAAACATTATTAGACTTTCTACAAATGTCATAGACGGAACACATTTCCAATGTGGAAGTTCTTTGAAGAATAAAAGCGAAGATCAAATATCAAGCAACGTAAAATATCATATTTTGGTAATGTTATCAGGGAACAAAAATATGAATTAGTCCAGGTATTTGTTCAGAAAACGAGGTACCGACAAGAAATAATATTATCATAGTTGGGAAACTTATGAAATTCAACAATGATGTAAGAAATATAAATGAATTGATGCTGCTCCAAAAATTTTGTAGAAAGGAGAAATTTTATGATAGGAGCAGCTTCAAAAACGCCAATGCCCAGTAGTAGATCTGGATATGCATATTTTTTGAATATTTTCCCCCCATCCTTATTATCTCTCAAATAAGCTTCAATATCGAACTGTAGTACAGAAGCCCTACAATTGTACCATTGGCAGAACAGTTTTAAAGAAAACAAAATTATACAGTTAAGACTTAAAATACGCATAATATATTAACGTTTACGCATAACTAACGCGTTCATAGCAATAGCACTTACTCATAGGGCTACCACTTGATACCTCCATCTCATGCGGTTTTGCGCTGATATTTTGATATTACCCCAGGAGAATAGCACTAATATTAACGGTAAAAATTTTTAAAGCACTACTTAGTTCTATGACGCTTCTAATGTAACAATGTTAGCTAAGAGATTTATTAAATTATAGATCTTAGTTAATCTAAGCATTTTTTGTAAAAATGTGAACTCCTCAAAAGGTTGTCTTAAAGTACCCCCAACAAAAATTTAACATTCACTACTTATTATTTTTCGCAATAATTTTTTATTATAATTTACGTCATCCTTATCTTCACGAACGCATATTCTCGATATATTTTTCCTATGAATTTTATTAATTTTTGTGCTAATTAGGAAAAATATTCAAATATGTTGTATACTATAAGTACTATATTATAATTTTTTTCATTCTACATATTGTATTAAATCATCAAATATCAAGCAACATCAATATTTAAAAAAAACATAATAAAGCGACTATGTTAAAATTAAATTACTACTTATTAGTATCAACTTGTAAACGTACGCCTAATTCACATAACTATAGAGAAAAATAAAAATAATCGTGATTTTAAATTGAAAATTTTCATTAAATTTTTATTTTCTCGAGAATTATTTTATTTTTCCATAAATTTTGAATACAAAATTTTTGTTTATTTTTTTTTTTAAATAACACATATTTTAACATAAAAGTTATTTTTAAAAAAAATGTTCACCCTATAGGAAAATTTTATAAAATTATAAAATATTTAAGTTTTAAAACTTTAATAAATTTAGCATATATTTAGCAGAAAAAAGCAGAGCAGGATTGTGAACAAAAAATTGTGAGGACAAATCACGAGAAGCTGTTTAATTTTCAATTACTGAATCACCACATCACATGATTACTGTAGTATACCCTTGAAATAAACTATAAAAACATTTTTCTAAAATCAAATAAAGCAGTACAAAGTGAATAAATCATTAAATAAAAAAAAACCTCAAAGCTACCAAAATAGTCGTAACGAAACGAGTAGATATTCTATCGCCCAATGCAGAACAGAAGACAAATCAATAAAACCGGCCTAAATATCTATAATATAATACACAAGATGTTGGCGAGACCTTGCCAACATGTAAAAAAATATATTTGATATCTATAATAAAACACTCACACTGAATGTAAACTAAACTGGCAATGATAATATCTATAATATAATACACAAGATGTTGGCGAGACCTTGCCAACATGTAAAAAAATATATTTGATATCTATAATAAAACACTCACACTGAATGTAAACTAAACTGGCAATGATAATATTTCTGTATATTTATTTAATAAATTAAAATTTTATTACCAGAGACACAAATCTTTGACTCAAAGTATTATCAAGAGACACACACCGTTCATTAAAAATATAAATAAATTTAGTAAATATTATTACGAGTGACCAAATTTTCCACGTTTCCACTAGAAGTATTACCAGAGACACAAACCTTTCATTAAAAGTGAGTACAGTCAAAAAAGGAAAAGTTCATACTTAAAAAACACATTTTCAATAAAAATAAATTCAGCAAATTTTTAATTTTTAAATTTGACCGCCACGTCCATTATGAACTGGTCGCAGCGGTAAATTAAAAATAAATTATTAATCTTCTGTTGGCGTTTTCAATCTTTGTTTTGAAAAAAACAAATAAAAATAGGTACTCTTAATAAAATTAAAACGCCTGAAAGTGAAAAAGTGAGAGTGAGCAAAGTTTATAGTAAACCTGATATTTATAAGAAAATAATAATAGGCCGATTTTATTCTTGATTTTGTTTTCATTAGTATAAAAGCTGGTAAAAAGCTTCGTAACAGACTTTAAAGTAGTTTTGTTTATTTAGGTTGAAATTTAGATTTTTAAGCTAAATTTTCGGTAGAACTGGTATAACATAAAATATTCGAAATTTTTTTATTAATATAAAATTCTTTTATTAATAATTTATTAATAATTATATTTCATAACAGACGTCAGTAACTTACTAAATATTATAGAAACGGATATTTTTCTGAAAAAAAAAAAAAAAGAATAACATAGAAAATATCATTTTAGAAGCTTTCTCTCACAAAAGATTCATAATTTTGTACTAATTTATTATTAGACCATTAATAAAATTGTTAGCAATGGAAAAAAATAATATTTATTAATCAGATCAGATAATATAATACCAGGAATTAATGATTGAATTTCTGATAATATACACAATATTATACACACAAGATGTTGGCCAGATCTATAATAAACCACTCACACTGAATGTAAACTAAACTGGCAATGATGATATTTCTGTATATTTATTTAATAATTTAAAATTTTATTATCAGAGATACAAATCTTCGACTAAAAGTCTTATCAGAGACACAAACTTTTACTTTTTAAAAAGTACTTTTGACACAAAATTTAAAGCAAATTTTTAATTTTTAAATTTGACCGCCACATCCATTATGAACTGGTCGCAGCGGTAAATTAAAAATAAATTATTAGTCTTCTGCTGGCAGTTTTTAAATGACTCTTTGTTTTGAAAAAAATAAAAATACTCTTAATAAAATTAAAAGACCTGAAAGTGAAAAGAGCAAAGTTTATAGTAAGCCTTATATTTATAAGAAAAAAAATAATAGGCCGATTTTATTCTTGATTTTGTTTTCACTATTATAAAAGCTGGTAAAAGTTTCGCAACAGACTTTAAAGTAGTTTTGTTAATTTAGGCTGGAATTTTGATTTTTGAATCTGAATTTTTGATATAACATAAAATATTCGAATTTTTTTTATTAATATAAAATTCGGCAGACTTAGCTAATTATATTTCATAACAGAAATCAGAAACTTACTAAATATTATAGAAATGGTTATTTTTCTTAAAAAAAAAAAGAAAAAATTACATAGGAAATATCATTTTAGAAGCCTTCTCTCACAATAGATTCATAATTTTGTACTATTTTATTATTAGACTATTAAATTAAAAAGCTGTCGAAAACGACCCACACAAACAAAAAGGCCCCGAAAATTTATGAAATTACATTATCAGAGACATGAATCTTTTATTAAATATACTAAAGACCTCTTCCAAAGTACATTTAAAAAAAATAAATTCAGCAAATTTTTTTCGAGCAAAAAAAAAATAAACGCAAAAGACTTGAAAGTACTTTTGGTAATTAAAGTAATTTCGCGGCGAAAACAACTTTTTTATCGTTTTTTTTTTAAACTAAAGAAAAATAGAGAGTCTGGTAAAATTTTAACAAATATTAAAATTATTTCGATTATTGGGATTGTTTTAAATGTAACAAAAAAAAAAAAAATGTCGTAGCGGTTGGTGTTTGTTTCAAACAATTTTTGAGATATCGGCACGAACTTTTGCCCTGAATGTGTTTTTAGCTTGGACAATTTTTTCTCAATGATTAAAAAACTGTCAAAAATTACCGCCACGAAAAAACGGCGAGAAAAAATTAATAAACTGTACCTAACATTTTTAATTGTATGTGTTTAGATTTGTTTTATGCTTTTTTCTATTACAAGTAAGTAAGTGATTTCTACATTTTTTTAATGGTGCTGATGTTAAAATGAAATTTTTAGGTAGTTTATTAAGGGAGTCAGTATGATAACGTAAATGTTTTTCAATTCATAGAAATTGTGCAATTGCACAGGGGATTTTCTAGTCTATAATATAATACACAAGATGTTGGCGAGACCTTGCCAACATGTAAAAAAATATATTTTATATCTATAATAAAACACTCACACTGAATGTAAGCTAGACTGGCAATGATGATATTTCTGTATATTTATTTAATAAGTTAAAATTTTATTACCAGAGACACAAATCTTTGACTCATAGTATTATCAAGAGACACAAACCGTTCATTAAAAATACAAATAAATTTAGTAAATATTATTACCCGAGACCAAATTTTCCACTAGAAGTATTATCAGAGACACAAACCGTTCATTAAAAGTGAGTACAGAGAAAAAAGGAAAAGTACATACTTAAAAAACACACATTTTCAATAAAAATAAATTCAGCAAATTTTAAATTTTTAAATTTGCCCGCCACATCCATTATGAACTGGTCGCAGCGGTAAATTAAAAATAAATTATTAATCTTCTTTTGGCGTTTTCAATCTTTGTTTTGGAAAAAAAAATAAAAATAGGTACTCTTAATAAAATTAAAACGCCTTAAAGTGAAAAGAGCAAAGTTTATAGTAAGCCTCATATTTATAAGAAAAAAATAATAGGCCGATTTTATTCTTGATTTTGTTTTCATTAGTATAAAAGCTGGTAAAAGCTTCGTAACAGACTTTAAAATAGTTTTGTTTATTTAGGTTGAAATTTAGATTTTTAAGCTAAATTTTCGGTAGAACTGGTATAACATAAAATATTCGAAATTTTTTTATTAATGTAAAATTCGGCAGACTTAAATAATTATATTTCATAACAGAAGTCAGAAACTTACTAAATATTATAGAAACGGATATTTTTCTTAAAAAAAAAGAAAAAAATAACATAGAAAATATCATTTTAGAAGCCTTCTCTCACAAAAGATTCATAATTTTGTACTAATTTATTATTAGACCATTAATAATATTGTTAGCCATGGAAAAAAATAAGATTTATTAATCAGATCAGATAATATAATACCTGAAATTAATGATTGAATTTCTGATAATATACACAATATAATGATAAGACCTTCCCAACATATAAAAAAAAAATATTTTATTTCTATAATAAACCACTCACACTGAATGTAAACTAAACTGGCAATGATGATATTTCTATATATTTAATAATTTAAAATTTTATTATCAGAGACACAAATCTTCGACTAAAAGTCTTATCAGAGACACAAATGTTTACTTTTTAAAAAGTACTTTGTACTTTCGACACAAAATTTAAAGCAAATTTTTAATTTTTAAATTTGACCGCCACATCCATTATGAACTGGTCGCAGCGGTAAATTAAAAATAAATTATTATTCTTCTGTTGGCAGTTTTCAAATGACTCTTTGTTTTGAAAAAAATAAAAATACTCTTAATAAAATTAAAAGACCTGAAAGTGAAAAGAGCAAAGTTTATAGTAAGCCTTATATTTATAAGAAAAAAATAATAGGCCGATTTAATTCTTGATTTTGTTTTCACTATTATAAAAGCTGGTAAAAGCTTCGCAACAGACTTTATAGTAGTTTTGTTTATTTAGGTTAGAATTTTGATTTTTTAAGCTGAATTTTTGATATAACATAAAATATTTTAATTTTTTTTATTAATATAAAATTCGGCAGACTTAGCTAATTATATTTCATAACAGAAATCAGAAATTTACTAAATATTATAGAAATGGATATTTTTCTTAAAAAAAAAAGAAAAAATAACATAGAAAATATCATTTTAGAAGCCTTCTCTCACAATAGATTCATAATTTTGTACTAATTTATTTATTAGACCATTAAATTAAAAAGCTGTCGAAAAAAAAAAAAAAAGACCCCGAAAATTTATGAAATTACATTATCAGAGACATGAATCTTTTATTAAATATACCAAAGACCTCTTCCAAAGTACATTTAAATAAAATAAATTCAGCAAATTTTTTTCAAGCAAAAAAAAAAATAAACGCAAAAGACTTGAAAGTAGTTTTGGTAATTGAAGTAATTTCGCGGCGAAAACAACTGTTTTGCATCGACATAAAATTTTTTTTTTAAAACTAAAGAAAAATAGAGAGTAAAATTTTAACAAATATTAAAATTATTTCGATTATTGGGATTGTTTTAAATGTAACAAAAAAAAAAAATGTCGTAGCAGTTGGTTGGTTTTTCGCCGGTTTTTATTGTGCACTTACATGTGTTTGTTGTTGTATACATGTGTTTCAAACAATTTTTGCGATATCGGCACGAACTTTTACCCTGAATGTGTTTTTAGCTTGGACCATTTTTTCTCAATGATTAAAAAACTGTCAAAAATTACCGCCACGAAAAAACGGCGAGAAAAAATTAATAAACTGTATCTAACATTTTTAATTTTATGTGTTTAGATTTGTTTTATGTTTTTTTTCTATTACAAGTAAGTAAGTGATTTCAACGTTTTTTTAATGGTGCTGATGTAAAAATGAAATTTTTGGATAGTTTATTATTAAGGGAGTCAGTATGATAACGTAAATGTTTTTGAATCTATAGAAATTGTGCCATTGCACAGGGGATTTTCTAGTAATAATAAAATATAATAAAGTAAATATAACAGGAGATAAATCAATGAAACAAACCAATAAAAATGCTCGAAATATCGAAATGTCAATTAAACAATTAATATCATCTAAGTTTTTCCTAAAAAAGTTGCAAACCACTAAACATCAAGTAAAAATTATAACCTAAACATAAATTCGAATAAACAAAATCAAAGGGTGTTAAATTCCCTTATATTATAAAAATAACACAAATAACCAACAATGAAGGAAATACCGTTATTTTAGATTAACGCTACGTTGTTCTAATACTACCGTCATTAGATTTATGTTGTTTTTGATGTAATCTGACAGGTAAAGTTTAAAAACTGACATTCTCTTAAAAGTATCTTGTCGATTATATTAAAACTCAATTTAAGTTTTATATAGAATGTATATTGAATCTTTATTGAATTTTTTTTTTTTGCGATAAAATTTACTTTTAATTAGAAACATCATTTTTTATTATTATTATGCAGGAATTTTAACACTGGGGCCGGGAGTAAGAGTGTATAAAATCTTATATTTATTATACCAATAGGTCAGAGTAAGAGCGTATAACAAACGCTATAAACCCAGAGGAAGTGTGGGTTCGAATACAACACACATCGTAAGGGTTATTACTCTTTACGACATTTACAGCCCTACCTGAAAAGGAAAGACTGTGTAATTTCCTGTTCACATTTATGTGGCAGAGAAATGCACCAAAAAAAAAATTTTTAACACTTTCTTTATAACATTTATTTAATGATAATTTTTAATATTCTTTAACCCTCAAAAAATACAGTCTTTACTATGAACTTTATAAACTAATAATAATAACTTATAACTGTATTTTTCAATAGTCTATGTGTTACAATATATTACATCTTACAATTATTAATAGATCATTAGTAAATTTTGCTGATAGTTGGAATATATAGGGTTAATAAGTTACTAATTTTTAATTATTTGACAATTTTTTAATAGTTTTTTAATTTTCTTTAAATCTATAGCCAACATTTTTTACTGCTAGATTGAAAAAAAATCTATAATTGGGTAATAAAACATTTAATTGTATATTTTTTTTTTGGGTTTATTTATTTTCACAAAATATTGACTTAACTTTTTAAACAATCGGATTCATTTTGCAAAATACAGTATTTTACAAAACAAATAAACAACGTTTACTCATCAATTATATTAAAAAATTTTCTTAAGCTTTATGGTAACTTTTTAGCATATTTAAAAATATTTAAATTAAAAATTTTTTTAAAATATACATCATATAATTTAAAATACATCTTATGAAATCCGCACTAAACACCGAGGGAGTGTGGATTCGAATCCAGACACGTCGTAAGAATAATTCCCTCTTACGACATTAAAAGCCAGGCCTGAAAAGAAATAGCTGTGTAATTTCCCTAAAAAAGGCTGTAATTAAAAAAAAAAAAAATATTAAATTTGTGCTGGGATTTTTGGCTAACTTAAAAAATAACTGCCTTAAAAATACTTTTTTTATCTCTCTTTTAGGTTCGACATTAATTTTATGGAAAGTTGTATAGAAATAAATTAAGGCTACGTGAATTTACGTCACACGAATTATGACCTCAAAATAAAATGAAGAAAAGACCCCAATTTGATTTTATTTATAAATAGATATTGAATTTTAAAATTACCACTGAATACTAATCTCAATTATAGTTTAAATATTATTTTAATTCAACATCACTATATTTAAGTCGTTGTGTTAAAAATCGAATCTTTTTACTTTTTTTAGATCTATTTTCGTCGTTCAATTTACATTCTTGTCCCAAAATGAAAATGAAAGTAAACTTTCAAATTGCAGAAAATTCGCCGGAAATCACATACAAAATTTTGATTGGTTTGATTACCCGAAAAGAAGAACAAAAATTCTGACAGGAGATGGGAACATGTAAAACGAAATTTAACTGAAAGAAAACAAAAGATTTTTGTTAAATTCGATTTGATGTAAAAATTTGCCCCAAAAAAAGAAAAAGATCCTATTGATTTTATTTGAATTAAATAAATTTTTATTGTAATTATGGAAAATTAATATAATAGATATACTGGTTTTATCATGTCTACTTTTATTTAAGTCTTTATAATTAATTTTTTTTTTTTGTGCAATGAATACAAAGAAAAATGATCAAAACTGATTTTCGACCAAAATTTCACAGTAAATATGAAGATAATATCCCGTTATTTCATTTACAAATTATTCATTTATTTTTTTTCTTTTTATAGTTTATTCCCCAGCCATATAAATGTGACAAGTAAATAGTCACAAGGACACAGTCTTTTCTTTTCAGGCGTGGTGTAAACGTCGTAATATTATTGTTTCGACGTGTATGGGATTCGAACCCACACTCCCTTGGTGTTTACACTCTTACAAACTAAGCCACCGAAGCCTTTATTCAAACATTAAAATCATTAAGAGTCAATTTTATGATTGTATAAACATAACTTTTAAGAAAATTTTGAGCCTAAATATCAAAGTGATCATAAAATTTATTTGCTAGTCCAATAACCGAATGTGACAAGTAAATAGTCACAAGGACACAGTCTTTTCTTTTCAGGCGTGGTGTAAACGTCGCCTTTTTAACCATATTCTACTCAATTTATCCTGCAAAATTAGCCTTTTAAAAATCCTTTGAAAATAATTGAAAAGAAACATAATTTTAGTTTAAAGTTTACTTATATTTTTTGAAATTTTAATTATATATGGGTATTTATTATCCTATATAGATATATTATTAATTAAATTATTATTATTCTTTGTAATATTTTTTATTTATTTTTTTTTTTAATAAGTCATTATACCACAATAATTTTCTTTACAATATTATAACAAATAGATGTCTATGTATACATAAATATATAATTATTTTTTTTTTATTTATTATTTAATTTATGTTTCAATAAAATATTAATTAAAAAAAAAATTTTTTTAAATCATTTCAGGTGCATCTTTTAATATCATATTTCATCATTAAAACACTTTTAATTATATATTCAAATAAAAATGTATAATGGAATGGTGTACAACAAAAATTTATTAATTATCTTTAATTAATTGTTTTATTTAAAAAAAAAAACAAACAAAACAAATAAAAAATAAGTAAAAAATACGTAAAAAAAAATACATATAATAATAAATAAAAATTATTGGAAATATATAATAATTTACGTTCAAAAATTTATATACTGAATATAAAAATAATTATTGACATTGAAAATAAATAAATATTAATATAAAAAATATAAATTATTTTGTGAAATAAAAGTGTTACAAATGAACGAAATTTTATAAAATTAAAAAATAAAAAAAATTAATAATAATTCTATTCTACTTTATAAAATTTTTAACTTTCATAGTTTCCATATTTTATTATTAAAATAAAATATACATTAATAATTTTATATTAATTTAAATATTAAATAAAAAAAAAAAAAAAAGAAGATTGGATACCATGTTCTCTTCATTAACTGTTACTGTTACTGTTACAAATAATACTGTTATATTCAAATTAATAACATTAAATATTAAAATTTATAAATTAATTCAATTAATTCGTGACAACAAAATATTAATAAAAAATTATTATAATTTAAAAGAAGTTAAAGTAAATAATTCATCAAAAAATTACACTTAAAATCATAAAAAATTAAATAAATAGAATAAATATAGTAAGGTTGTATAATTGTATATATGAAAAAAAAAAAAACTAAAATGAATTAAAACAGTGAAAGAAAACAGAAAAAAAAAAAATAAATAAATAAACACGAAAATAATTTCTTTTTCTGAATGACTTTTTGTTTTTATTTTTTTTTTTAAAGAAATTAAATTAAAATTAAATTAATAAAAAGTTTTTTTTTTTTTTTTTTTTTAAATTAATATTATATAAACAATTAAATAAACAATTAATAAAGAAAAATTAATATTGTTAAAAAAAAAAAAAATTAATATAAAATATAATTTAATTTTTATATTTAATAATACATATATTCTATTACAATATCAATGAAAATGAGTGTAAATATATTAATTGAAAATTAATTAATTATATAATAAAATTGTAAGAAAGAGATTCCTTTCACTAAACAAGAAAGCATTTAATTTAATTGAAAATAAAAAAAAAAAAGGGAAATGAAATATTAATTAATATTAATTAATAATCATGATTAATTCTCAAAAAAAAAAAAGGAATTCAAACAACTTTTGAAAAAAAATTATAAAACAATTAATATAAATAAATATTGAAACTTTAAAAGTATACCGATATTATTTATTTTAATGTAAGAAAAATAAAAAATTTTAAAATAACGGTATAACTAGAGTATAACTATAATAAAATGGCAGCTCTCTTATAAAAACATCTGTAAATGATGGTCTCTTATAAAAACATCAACATATAAATAGTTATACATAAAATGAAAATTAATAAAATAAATAATTTTAAAAAGGAAGTTTTTATTGGAACATTCTAAAAAAAAAAGAAAAATATTTTATTATTAATTCTAAAAAGGAGAAAAGAAAACAAAAATTTTACATTTTAAAAAAAAAAAAGAAATTTTTTCTCTTTATATAATATTATTACTATATTATATACGCGCAGAGATTTACATACATATAATATATATACATATACCAGATATATAACATGTCATTCCATTATTTATTACCAGATATAGATGAACAAATCATTAAATTAAATTCATCATTATTAAAAAATGATGGTTCATCAACAACATCAACATCATCATCATCATCAAATCATCATCATGGTTCATCAAATAATGAAAATATTAAAAATGAAAATGATTTTCAATTAAATATACCATATACAGCATTTGAAATATTAGTTGGTGTTATTGCTGTTATTGGTAATTTAATGGTTATTATTGTATTTAAACGTGATAGAAAATTAAGACGTAGAACAAATTATTATATAGTATCATTAGCTGTTGCTGATTTTTTAGTTGGTTTATTAGGTGTACCATTTGCTATTTTATCATCAATTGGTGAACCAAAAAATTTATACGCTTGTTTATTATCATTATCAACATTAGTTGTATTATGTACAATATCAATATTTTGTTTAGTTGCTGTATCAGTTGATCGTTATTGGGCAATATTACATCCAATGGCATATTCAAGAAATGTTAGAACAAAAACAGCAATTGGTAAGTTATATAATTTATTATTATTATTATTGTTATTATTACTATTAACTATATAATATATATATTGTTTATATAATTTATATTATTGTTTATTGTAAAATTTGAAAAAATGTAAGAACGTTTAGTGGTTTAGCATAAAAATTTGGTATTTTGTCTGTCTGTCTGTCTGTCCGTTTGTTTACAAAACTTCTCCCACCGTTAAAGATAAAGAAAAAAATTTTAACCATGGGTAGGTCTCATAAAAAAATTAATTTGATGGAACAACTTTTTCATGTAGCCTCATACATCAGGAAGCTACAGCCCCTCAAACTTTGAAAAAGCTCTATTTTTAAATGCGTCCCAAGCGGCAAAATATAACTATTTTGTTGCATTTTGGTAATTTTTATACCCTTTTTGTAACTGTATCGAAACCGTTTAGAAACAGATTAAAAACTCTTTTTATGAATCATAATAGAAACTTTTTAGTATACTGCTTCTAAAATACTGCTGTTTCGTATTTTTTTTGATACTTTTCATTTTTTGTAACTAAACCGTTTCGTATTTGTTACTATTGAGTGTTTTTATTCCGATACTAAACATTTAGGTACATTGATAAATAATGTGTGCATTTTGTGTAGGAAATGTGGCTTCAAAGGTTTTTTTTTTGATATGTAAACGGTTTCTAAACTGATACGTATTTTTTTAGTAACAACTTACTTTATAATATTACTAGTTTTTGACAGAAAACAAAACATTTTGGTACATAGTCACATCTTTAGTTACTGTTTTAGTCTTATTAGGGGACTACAGCCTTATAATCAACTCTCGAAATTTTTTTCTTTTTTTAGTTTTATTAGGGGACTACAGCTTTATATTCAAATGCTTAAAAACTTCAGTTTTATTAAATATTTTTGATTCAATCAAAAACCATCAAACATTGAAATCATTGAATATTTAGAGTTAATATCATAAACTAAATTTTTAAATTACTTCCTCTTCAAGATTTACGAAGGAAGGAAGGCACCAATAAGATTTTCAAGTATTGAAAATTTATAAACATTTTGAATTTTTGTCTTATCAAAATATTTTAAGATTGGTAAAAATATCACCAACTTGATTTTAAAATTTTATTTTATTTTTTTAGAACACTATAGAAATATATAAAATAATAATATCTATAATAGAGGTATGATAGTATACATGCTTTTTTAAAACCTCATTAATAACAAACTCATTAATAAAGAACTACTATGGAATAGAATTCTACGAGTATATGATTCGATAATTATGAATCTCAACTTCAATAATATGAATCTCAACTAAAGAATAAAAAAAAATGGGAAAAAATATTTTGCTAAAAAACAAGATCTTACAATATACCAAATTTTTATGCTAAACCACTAAACGTTCTTACATTTTTCTATATAACAAAATAAACATCATAAAGAAACCCTTTGTTAATAGTTTTATTATTCTTATAACCATCCGCACCACAATCATTGAAAATCATTCAAAATTTATTTTTCCTATTTTTACAAGGTCTCCGCTTAGATAGGTATTCCCACTAACTTTAAGGATTTTAAGAAATGGATTTATTTTCAGTTCCTCTCGTTTTATTTTTCTTATGACGTTCCACCGCACCAAATGACGTTAATACCTATTAAAAATCATGCAAAATTATGTTTCCTATTTTTACAAGGTGGTCTTCTGAAGAAAATTATTCCTATATTAACTAAAGGAACTTAAGAAATTTTTTTTAAGGAAATTCAGTTCCTCGTTTTTCCATTTTATCCAAAAATTTCATGTTTTTTTGTAAACTTCTGCTTTATTAATTTTGAGAAAAAAAAATACTCCTTTTCTTACAAAAATCTATAATATAATACACAAGATGTTGGCGAGACCTTGCCAACATGTAAAAAAAAATATTTTATATCTATAATAAAACACTCACACTGAATGTAAACTAAACTGGCAATGATGATATTTCTGTATATCTAAATATAATAAAAGACAAGTTGCTGCTGCTGAGTAGCGTGCCCTCCTGTTATGTTCTAAATATAATAAAAGATCTAAATATAATAAAAGACAAGTTGCTGCTGCTGAGTAGCGTGCCCTCCTGTTATGTTCTAAATATAATAAAAGACAAGTTGCTGCTGCTGAGTAGCGTGCCCTCCTGTTATGTTAAATGTTAATTTAACAAATGTTATACTATGAAAAGAAAGAAACGTACATCTGATATTTACCCATATAAAAGATAGAAAACAATAAATATTATAATGTTATGCTATGAAATGAAAGAAAAAACAAGGCAGTGTATAAATCAAAGTTTTTAGAGGATCGTATTTTTAAGTAGAACATTATAAAATTGCAATAATATTTTTATTTACATTTTGCTAAGTAACATTTTCTTAATTTTTTAAAAATTTTGCCATAATATAGTACAATTTTAGAATGAGAAGTTTAGCCCATAATATAGATATATGAATAAAAATATGGGTATACATATATTAGATTTATTATAGATTTATTATTTTTTATATAGGCAACAGTTATTTATATGAATGAATGGACGGTAAACATAAACGAACAAAAAAAAAATTCAGAATGTTCTATAGGTTATAATTTATATTTTTTAAATAGACTGATGTATAAATTTAATACTTAAAAAAAAGAACAGAAAACAAAAAAAAAAAAGTAAAATGTAATACTGCGAAGAAAAATAAAAACGAATAGAAAAAAAAGAGAACAAAAATGTTACTTTGATTGTTTTTAAATATTTTTAAAGAAAAAAAGAACTATTAAAATGTTATGATTTTAAAAGAAAAAAAACATACGTCTGATATTTACGTACCTACATAACAGATAGAAAAAGGAAAAAAAAATGTTATGCTATGAAAAGAACGAAAAGTCCATCTGATATTGAGGTACATAACAGATAGAAAAAAAGAAATATCAAAATGTTATGCTATGAAAAGAAAGAAAAAACAAGGCAGTGTATAAATCAAAGTTTTTAAAGGTTCGGATTTTTAAGTAGAACATTATAAAATTGCAATAATATTTTTATTTAAATTTTGCTAAGTAACATTTTCTTAATTTTTTAAAAATTTTGCCATAATATAGTACAATTTTAAAATCAGAAGTTTAGCCCATAATATAGAGATATATGAATAAAAATATGGGTATACATATATTAGATTTATTATAGATTTATTAATTTTTATATAGGCAACAGTTATTTATATGAATGAATGGACGGTAAACATAAACGAACAAAAAAAAAATTCAGAATGTTCTATAGGTTATAATTTATATTTTTTAAATAGACTGATGTATAAATTTAATACTTAAAAAAAATAACAGAAAACAAAAAAAAAAAAGTAAAATGTAATACTGCGAAGAAAAATAAAAACGAATAGAAAAAAAAGAGAACAAAAATGTTACTTTGATTGTTTTTAAATATTTTTAAAGAAAAAAAGAACTATTAAAATGTTATGATTTTAAAAGAAAAAAAACATACGTCTGATATTTACGTACCTACATAACAGATAGAAAAAGGAAAAAAAAAATGTTATGCTATGAAAAGAACGAAAAGTCCATCTGATATTGAGGTACATAACAGATAGAAAAAAAGAAATATCAAAATGTTATGCTATGAAAAGAAAGAAAAAACAAGGCAGTGTATAAATCAAAGTTTTTAAAGGTTCAGATCTTTAAGTAGAATATTATAAAATTGCAATAATATTTTTATTTAAATTTTGCTAAGTAACATTTTCTTAATTTTTTAAAAATTTTGCCATAATATAGTACAATTTTAGAATCAGAAGTTTAGCCCATAATATAGATATATGAATAAAAATAGGAGTATACATATATTAGATTTATTATAGATTTATTATTTTTTGTATAGGCAACAATTATTAATATGAATGAATGGACGGTAAACATAAACGAACAAAAAAAAATTCAAAATGTTCTATAGGTTATAATTTATATTTTTTAAATAGACTGTATGTATAAATTTAATATTTAAAAAAAATAAAAGAAATACTTAGCGTACGTAAATAACAGAAAACAAAAAAAAATAAATGTAATACTGCGAAGAAAAATAAAAACGAATAGAAAAAAAAGAGAACAAAAAATGTTACTTTGACTGTTTTTAAATATTTTTAAAGAAAAAAAGAACTATTAAAATGTTATGATTTTAAATGAAAAAACATACCTCTGATATTTACGTACATAACAGATAGAAAAAGAAATATTAAATGCTATGCTATGAAAAGAAAGAAACGTACATCTGATATTTAGGTACATAACAGATAGAAAAAAAGAATTAAAATGTTATGCTATAAAAAGAATGAAAAAACAAGACAGTGCATAAATCAAAGTTTTTAAAGAGTTGCATTTTTAAGTAGAAATTATAAAAAAATAAAGCGGTGCGTAAAACCAAAGCTTTTAAAGGAGCGCAATTTAAATTATAAAATCACAATTTTCAATTAAATTTTGAATGTGTAACATTTTCTTAATTTTATGCTTCTTTTATGATTTTTATTTTCTAAAACTTCAACATTATATGCACAGCCAATTTTTATTGTTTTACATAAAAGGTGCGTAAAACTTATAAAACTTACGGTGTGAAGATTTTGTAGAGAAAGCGATAGATAAAGGACAGAATATTATTACGGATAGAGTAAAAATTTGTTTGAAAAATATAACAAAGAAAGTTTTGAAGCATTTGCTATGGCAACCATAGAAAAATATAACAAGTGTACTATATATTATAATTAGGCAAATGCATCAGATCAGTGTAGTTTAGTTTCAAAATTATAAAGTTTGATACTGTATTTTTTCGAAGCGAAAATTTTTGATACTATTGGCAAAAATTTATTTACCATTGGTTTTTAATCCAACCTTTGGTTTTTTAATCCAAAGCTTGACAAAGAAATTTACAAGAGATGAGATTTATTAAATAATCATTTTTATTACATTTTTGAAAGAAACTACTTCACAGCATCATTGAGGTTTTTCATTATTTAAAACACTTTAGCAATAAATTTTACATTTATCAATATCTAAATATAATACATATAAGTATTTGAATAAATTTACTAAAATTAAATTGTTCATAAAACTGAGGAAACTTTCACAAAAGCTTTATTTTTCTACTTATACCCTTTAATAAGGCTTTTTTTACTATTTATTTAATAATTTAAAGTTTTATTACCAGAGATACGAATCTTTAACTCAAAGTATTATCAAGAGACGCAAACCGTTAATTAAAAATATAAATAAATTTAGTAAATATTATTACCAGAGACTAAATTTTCCACTAGAATTATTGTCAGAGACACAAACCGTTCATTAAAAGTGAGTACAGTCAAAAAAGGAAAAGTACATACATACTTAAAAAACACATTTTCAATCAAAATAAATTCAGCAAATTTTTAATTTTTAAATTTGACCGCTACGTCCATTATGAACTGGTCGCAGCGGTAAATTAAAAATAAATTATTAATCTTCTGTTGGCGTTTTCAATCTTTGTTTTGGAAAAAAAAAATAAAAATAGGTACTCTTAATAAAATTAAAGCGCCTGAAAGTGAAAAAGTGAGAGTGAGCAAAGTTTATAGTAAACCTCATATTTATTAGAAAAAAATAATAGGCCGATTTTATTCTTGATTTTGTTTTCATTAGTATAAAAGCTGGTGCTTCGTAACAGACTTTAAAATAGTTTTGTTTATTTAGGTTGAAATTTAGATTTTTAAGCTAAATTTTCGGTAGAACTGGTATAACATAAAATATTCGAAATTTTTTTATTAATATAAAATTAGGCAGACTTAAATAATTATATTTCATAACAGAAGTCAGAAACTTACTAAATATTATAGAAACGGATATTTTTCTTAAAAAAAAAAAGAAAAAAATTACATAGAAAATGTCATTTTAGACGCCTTCTCTCACAAAAGATTGTACTAATTCATAATTTTGTACTAATTTATTATTAGACTATTAATAATATTGTTAGCCATGGAAAAAAATAAGATTTGTTAATCAGATCAGATAATATAATACCTGAAATTAATGATTGAATTTCTGATAATATACACAATATAATGATTATGGTTTAATTCACAAAGATAAAAAAATTTTGTAAATGCATAAAATATATGAATGATAATTTTTACATTTTACACCAGATTTTACAGAAGATTCTGGTTTTCACTAAATTCTTTTAGCTATGACACAAATCAAATATTTCTGTGCTTTAAAATTTTTAAAACTAGCCAGTTTTAGCTGGCCCGTTTGAAAAAAAATTAGTACAAATTTTTGTATGAATTTGTACATCTCTATGTAGTCTCTGATAATACCAATTCACACAAGATATTAAATATCATATAGATATTAATACCAGACACACAAGATGTAAAAAAAAAATATTTTATTTCTATAATAAACCACTCACACTGAATGTAAACTAAACTGGCAAAGATGATATTTCTGTATATTTATTTAATAATTTAAAATTTTATTATCAGAGACACAAATCTTGGACTAAAAGTCTTATCAGAGACACAAATGTTTACTTTTTAAAAAGTACTTTCGACACAAAATTTAAAGCAAATTTTTAATTTTTAAATTTGACCGCCACATCCATTATGAACTGGTCGCAGCGGTAAATTAAAAATAAATTATTAATCTTCTGCTGGCAGTTTTCAAATGACTCTTTGTTTTGAAAAAAATAAAAATACTCTTAATAAAATTAAAAGACCTGAAAGTGAAAAGAGCAAAGTTTATAGTAAGCCTTATATTTATAAGAAAAAAAATAATAGGCCGATTTTATTCTTGATTTTGTTTTCACTATTATAAAAGCTGGTAAAAGTTTCGCAACAGACTTTAAAGTAGTTTTGTTTATTTAGGTTGGAATTTTGATTTTTTAAGCTGCATTTTTGATATAACATAAAATATTCGAATTTTTTTTATTAATATAAAATTCGGCAGACTTAGCTAATTATATTTCATAACAGAAATCAGAAACTTACTAAATATTTTAGAAATGGATATTTTTCTTAAAAAAAAGAGAAAAAATAACATAGGAAATATCATTTTAGATGCCTTCTCTCAAAATAGATTCATAATTTTGTACTAATTTATTATTAGACCATTAAATTAAAAAGCTGTCGAAAACGACCCACACAAAAAAAAAAGGTCCCGAAAATTTATGAAATTACATTATCAGAGACATGAATCTTTTATTAAATATACTAAAGACCTCTTCCAAAGTACATTTAAATAAAATAAATTCAGCAAATTTTTTTCAAGCAAAAAAAAAAATAAACGCAAAAGACTTGAAAGTAGTTTTGGTAATTAAAGTAATTCGCGGCGAAAACAACTGTTTTTATCGACATAAAAATTTTTTTTTTAAACTAAAGAAAAATAGAGAGTCTGGTAAAATTTTAACAAATATTAAAATTATTTCGATTATTGGGATTATTTTAAATGTAACAAAAATAAAAATGTCGTAGCGGTTGGTGTTGGTTCGCTTTTCGCCGGTTTTTATTGTGCACTTTATACATGTGTTTCAAACAATTTTTGAGATATCGGCACGAACTTTTACCCTGAATGTGTTTTTAGCTTGGACCATTTTTTCTCAATGATTAAAAAACTGTCAAAAATTACCGCCACGAAAAAACGGCGTGAAAAAATTAATAAACTGTTCCTAACATTTTTAATTTTATGTGTTCAGATTTGTTTTATGTTTTTTTCTATTACATCAAGTAAGTAAGTGATGCCAAAGTTTTTTTAATGGTGCTGATGTAAAAATGAAATTTTTAGGTAGTTTATTAAGGGAGTCAGTATGATACCGCAAATGTTTTTGAATCTATAGAAATTGTGCAATTGCACAGGGGATTTTCTAGTAATAATAGAAAACTATAACTTTTGCAACTTTGAATAAAAAACATTAACAAATCAACCACCATTTTTAATTTTTTGTCTTTCTTTCTTGTTTATTTCTTATTACAATAAAAAAAAAAAATAATCAAAAGTTTTCTATATAGAATCAACATAGCCTATGTACATATATATATACATAAAAAGCTTTAAATCTTTTTCCTTTTTATTATCCTTCAAACCAAAACTGAATCGAAATAAATTTAAAAGTAATCCAATGTCAATAAAAAATAAATTTAAACAGAACATTTATTCAATTCCCTGCTGGCAGATTTTTTTTTTAACCATTTTATACAAATTATTTAATTACAATAACGGGTTCTGCTAAAAGATCCAAATTTTAAAATCCAAACTTTCAAAATCCAAACATGTATAATCAAATTAATAGACAAAATAAATATCGAATTTATGCATGCATACTCTGAAAAAAGGTATAATTCTAATTTTGGAACCAACTCTAAAATCCCTTCAAATTCAGAATCTCGCATATACATATATTTTTATACACATATTCTGGAAAAAGGTATAATTCTGATTTTGAAACCGACTCTAAAATCCCTCCTAATATTTTTACTACAAAGTTTTTAAAATAGTGTGGGCTGCCGCCCCCAAACTCCCGCTTAACAAATTATTGAAACCCTGATTTTGTAACCAACTCTTAAATCCATCCTAATTCATATATAATTTTCTGAAATAAGCAAATAATTCTGATTTTGCAATCGACTCAAAAATCCATCCAAATTCATATAAATATATATATATTTTGGAAAAAGCCGTATAATCCTGATTTTCTAACCAACCTTAAAATCCGTCCTAACTCATGCACATATATTCTAGAAAAAACGGTATAATTTTGATTTTGCAACCGACTTCAAAGTCCATCCTAACTCATGCACATGTATTCTATAAAAAGCGTCTAATCCTGATTTTGTAACCAACTCTAAAATCCCCCCTAATTCAGAATCTCACAAACACATATATACATAATCTGAAAAGAGGTAAAATATTTTTTTGATGCATTTGGATTTTGAAAATTTGGCTTCTGATGCATTTGGATTTCGTAAATTTGACTTATTTGGATTTTAATTTTTGGATTCTTAAAAAAGTTTCGATTTTGACGCATTTGGATTTTTTTTTTGGATTGTAAGCGTGATCCCAATAACGTTATCCTTTAAAAAAAAAACCTCCAAAATTAAATAGTAATAAAATTTTCCCAATTTTCACTTATTTCCTTCATTGTTTTTTACTTTTTGTTTTACTACTGAAATTAATATTCTAGAAATGACTACTAAAT
The DNA here is from genome assembly GCA_947095535.1 of Poecilobothrus nobilitatus. Taxonomy (NCBI): domain Eukaryota; kingdom Metazoa; phylum Arthropoda; class Insecta; order Diptera; family Dolichopodidae; genus Poecilobothrus; species Poecilobothrus nobilitatus. The sequence goes on from OX352772.1 coordinate 47,056,304, forward strand.
GCTAAATATAGGCATAAAGAACTTCTTATAAACAAAAAAAAAATTTGTTCAAACTTTTGTTTGTTTTTTTTTCTTTTTTTTGTTTGTTTTTAATTGAAAAAAAACATCCTATATTATAATGAATTGAACTAATTTAGTGAATTGAACACTAGAGGGCTTTTAAATGTCAATTTTTTTTTTGTTTTTGGTTACTTAAGTAAATACATATATATTTAAGAATGTTTGTATATGTATGTATGTTCATGTAATTGATCACGTACACAAAAATATTTAATATAATACAAAATTTTCCTTTTCTATTTTTCTTTTTGTTTTGTTGTAGCTTTTAAATGGAATTTCAAAACTACAGGACATTTTTATTGAAGAAACAATAAAAATAAACCAAATACAAAATAATAGAAGAAAAAGAAAAGGATTTCACTTATATAAATTTGTATTAATAAAAAATATTCCATTCGGAAATAAAAAGGTTCACTCTGAAGTTAAAAAGCAATCGCGCATACCTTTATTCCTTATGATCAAAAAAATTTCAATATCAAAAAACAAATAAATAAAATGAATCCTTTCGAAAGGAAAAATCCAAAAAAGTTTTATGTATAATGAATTTCCTTACTCTCTATTAGAAATAAGTTAATATAGAAAATAAGTGATTGAAAAAAGGCAAATTATTTTTCGAATTATTTTTTATAATTAACATTTTGTACTTAAATTATTGTTTTATTTTTTTTTATTTGGTTGAAATGGACTTTTTTGTAGGCAGTTGTCATTTTTTTTTTCTTAAAAAGAATGGGAATTTTCCAAAGAATAATATCCCCTTGACACAAAGAATATCCCCTTGGTAATGCCAGATTCCCATCTCTCTCTTTAACTAATATAATGGTATGAAATCCCGAAATGCTAACGTAAAATATTGCCTAGGGAGTAGTTATAGGAAAGGAAAATACAGGAAAATGCAGAGGGGTTTTAAGTTAATTTTAGATCGGTTTTTGTCATTATAATCACGAAAAAAATGAATTTTTAATTTAAACGGACCAACAACATAAATGTTAACAATATTTACTAAACTATAATTTGTAGTTTTAGTAATAAAATTGGTACAAAAAGTCTTGTCGTATTCCTATATGTTTAAATTTTTGTATCACCAAAAAAATTTAATTGAATGAAATAATGAATTTTGAGAAAGTTCATTATTTTTAACGAAAGTCCTAAAGTATTCGCAAGACATAAAGCTAATAAAATGTCAGAAAGATTCTAAAATTTTTTTTTTACTTTGTCTCTGTCTTGGAGAGCATAAAACTTCCACTAACTAACTAACTAACTCTATTTTGTACTAGCAACTTGATTAGTGACCAGTTTTTTCCTATTTCTTCTATTTCTTTCCTTACAGTCTTCCTCCATGTGATTTTGGGCCTTTCCACTTTCCTTCTTCCTTGAGAATTCCAATCAAGGGCTCTCTGGCTATCGAAGAATTTTTCCTAAGGGCGTGGCCAACAATCCATTTGTATTTTTTCTTTCTAATGACCAGGTTTATGGGTATCTGTTTCGTCATAATCCATAAATTGTTATTTGAAATCCATTGTGGCCAGAATATTATGCGTAAACATATGTTGAGCAAGACTTGCAGTTTTTGAATTATTCTCTCCATGACTAGCCATGTTTAGCTGCCGTACAGTAAACCGATTTAATACATGCTACGAATTTTTTTTTTGTTTTTTGGCTCTATTATTATGTGATGATCGCCATACTTTCCAGAGTCTTGCAATCGCTTTTGCTTTCTTGATTTGGGCTACTGCATCTTCAAATGCTCTGCCCCCAGTTGTGATTGTGCAGCCTAAATAACTGTATTTACATACATCTTCTAATGATATATAATTCACTTTTATCGGTGTGGTGCTAGTTGTATTTATTCTCATTATTTTTGATTTCAACTAAATCAACTACGTAGTGGTGATTTAACAGTTTTACAAAAGTTGAAAACTTAAAGATTATTATTTTATTCTTTTTAGATTATTGTTTAAAAAAGGACCGTATATGTATGTATTTCTTAGAATTTTTTCTTCGTGAATGTCAACCGGTTCTGTTGCTGCTCCAACATATATCAATTTATATATTATACATTATACAGAACTAAAAAAATCCCTTTTCTTTTTAAAAAAAATTATAATTTAAAATGATATACTGTTATTCTATAAGATCTATAAATAGTAAAGGTAAGTTACAAAAAGAATCTTTTCTCCATTAAAATAAATTGCATCAATATTTTTTTCAAGTAAAATTAAAGTTTTTTTATTAACACGTGCGTCTATATAAACATTTTTATTTCATTCTTACATAAATTTTATACCAGGAAAAAAATTTAAATTCCAAATCCCAGACAATATTAAATTTAAACTATTAGAAAATTATCAGATTAAATCCTTTTAGGATTAAATGCATACATATATCTACTTATATAACATATACATATTAATATTTAAATTATATGAATGGTTGAAAATAATTTAAAACCTTTTAAATGATTTGTTAAATATTTATTAAATATTTTATTATATATTATTATATATAAATATAAATATATATTTATTATATATTTATATGAATATGTAATTTTTTTTTCTGAAGTTTAAATATTAAATTTTATATTTAATTTTGTTATTACGATATACATAACTAGTTATGATATAATACGCTATCGGTGCAAACCACCTACAATAATAAACTGAAAGACCAAGAAACTGATAAAATTTTTAATTCTCGACAAAAAATCTAAGTGTAAAAAAAAATATTTTAATCTCATTTTATTTAAATAAATTTTTACCATCAGAATATGTTGCCACTAAATCTCTGAAGAAGACTGAAAAAAGAAAGAAAAAATTTAATTTTTAACTATCTCACACCGTTTCCAATAAAAATACCAAGAGAACATTAGAAGTTGTACAACTAAGAGTATAGAGACATAGTTAGTAATCATATAACTAGTAAATAGTTAGTACTCATGTATATACGTAGTAAGCCCTATGCTTAAGCCAGTTTAGAAATTTAAAATATCTCGGATCTAGCTTCTCAAAAACTCTAAGTATCGTTTATGTTTATGCACCCAATCGAGAAGAAGTGTTAATGAAAAAGTGTTTCCGCAGGGAAAAATAACTAAAAAATGGTCAATGTAAGAAATTGGAGTAGTGGAGCAATTTATTTTTTTCTCTTGCCACTCCTACGAGAAGCATAGAGCATCCACTAAGACATTTATTATTTATATTGGACTAAGCTTACTCGGCTGTAGCTATTGAACAAGACTAAGACGTTTCTTTTTTTATTTCTATCCCATCTATTATCTTATACAAGAAATGTTGTTTATTATTATTTTATTATATAGCTATTAAAATAAGATATTAATTATATAGTTAGTTATAGGACATATATAGATTCTTATTTTTTTAATTTTAATTATATTCTACTAATTATATATTATAAGAAAAATGTCTATTATTTTTTATTAATCTATATAATCCAGCGGAGGTTTGAATCCAAGATCTTTCATATGAAAGGCCGGTGTCTTAATCACTATACTATTGGCTGGATAGTGGAACAATTAACAAAAACCATAAAAAAGAAAAAAATCAAGATAAAATTAAAACTCTTAGTTCTTGGAAGATGGTTTGATGGTAATCGAATTATGTGATCTGCGAATTCGAATTTGCAAAAGCCCTCCTTGTTTCTCTTTGGAATATTTTGAGTGGCGGCATTAAGCTTTTAATCTGGTCAGAACAAGAAACTCCTATCCTCCAATAATATGCATTGTACTCAATCTTTTTATACTTAGTCTTATACGTGTTTTACAGATGTTTAGAAGATCAGAAGATAAAAAGAACAATACAAGAACTCTTACAACCCTGGCTGCATCTTTAGTCATACAAAAAATATGATTGAACCAACTTAACTTTTGATTTAGCTCCATGTTCAAGATGTTGACTTTGTCAGCATTTTGGGAGATCTTTCCTTAAAAAGTTAAGTTAGGGCTAGAAGTATTCTTTTTCTGAGAGACTAAACAGCACTGTTCCTATATAGTATAAATCGACCTTTCAAAAAAAAAATGTTATACTGCAATTGAAATAACGCTAACATTTCTAACAAAGGTTATTTATATATATGTAATTGGAATTCAAGATTTATTTCATAGTATAATGACAACATTCCTTTAGTAATGAAAAATTAATCAAAATAAGAACTTAATATTAAGGACTTAAATAGTTACTTTATCTGTTTTGAGAATAGAAATGATTAACTTAATTCATTTGTATTTTTTTTTTCGTTACTATATATTTTAAATACTATTTTTTTTTTTTTTTTTGTTATTTTAGTACATTTTGAAAGTGTTGAAAAACATTATTGAAGTCAAGTCACGCAAAAACAAAAAAAAAATTCTAAAAAAATTGAAATTGGCTTATCCTTGTAATTCTAACTCTAAAACAAAAAAAAAATTAATATTTTTTTTATGAATTATGTAATTAATTTTTATTTGTTTTTTTCTTTTTTTTTTTTTGCAATACAACAGGTATAATATCAATGTGTTGGGTAGCTGGTACTATAGTTGGTTTAATGCCATTATTTGGATTTCATCAACCATATCAGGGTAGTTGTTTTTTTGAAGAAACAATGGATTATAATTTTTTATTATTTCTATATTTTGCGACAATAATTACACCAGCATTTTTAATGTTATGTTTTTATGCACATATTTATCGTGTTATTGTTAAACAGGTAAAAAACAACTATATTTTAATAAATTTTAATTAATTAATTTAATGGAAATCATTTTTAATTGAAATAAAAAATTCTAAATTTTTTTTTTTTTTTTTGTTTTTTTAGATACGACAAATTGTTACCATGAATCCAATTGGTGGATCAAGAAGATCATCACGTTTATCAGTATATGATTCACAACAAATAAAAATAATATCAAATAATACATTTAATAATAGTAATAATTGTAAAGGACATGGTGGTACAATGTTAAGAGTATTAGGTGCAGCTAGAAAACGTGATGTTAAAGCAACACAAAATTTATCAATAATTGTATTATTTTTTATGATATGTTGGATACCATTATATACAATTAATTGTATAAGAGCATTTAATCGTGATATACCAATACCAGATCAATTAAAAATGTGTTGTATAATATTAACACATTTAAATTCAGCTGTTAATCCAATATTATATGCTTATCATTTAAAAGATTTTCGTGCAGCATTAAAAAATTTAATATTAAAAATTTTTGGTATTGAAGTACAACAACAACCAGATATTAATTATAAATTATCAATTGCTAGTCAACATCGTTTACATTCATTATCAAGATCATCATTTCGTAATCGTATATATGTTGGTAAGTATATAATAATATAGTGCATAATAAAAGATTAATTTTCAACATTAATTGTCATTCGAATGATTCTGGGGTCTCGGTGACCTAGTGGGTAAGAGCGTATAAAACACGCTGTAAACACCGAGAGAGTGTCGGTTCGAATCCCACGCACATCGTAAAAGTTATTCCCCTTTCCCACGCCTGAACAGGAAAGGCTGTGTAATTTCCTGTCCACATTTATGTGGCAGAGATATGCATTTAAAGAAAAAAAAAGAATGATTCTTGGATAGGGTTAGCCACGAAAATTCAAAATCAGAATCTCTCATATACATATATGTATATATAAATATTCTGGAAAAAAGCGTATAACATTAATTTTATAATCGCTTCAATTTAGAATCTGGCATTTAGGTACATATTATTAGATATAATATACATATCTAAGCCACATGAAACAACGCACAAAATTAATAGTTTTCTTAAATATTTTCCAAATTTAATTTTTTTTTAATAATTCTGATGGGCTGGAAACCTCTACGAAACAATTCTCTCATTTTGTAGATAATTCTCAAATCTATAAATTTGTTTTACTTTTTAAAGTTTTGCGGTTTTGTTATTTTGATTGATTTTATATAATTTTAGAATTTGGGATTTTATTCTTTAGAATTTTTTTTATTTTTGGGATTTCGTGGTGCTCCCTCCTTGATAAAGTATAAAATATGGCTTTCAATAAATTTTTCAACCTTTTGTTTTAACGAAATTTATTCTAATACAGTCACAGTTCCTAAAGAAAAATTAATTTCCATGGCGTTATGATATTTACATTTTTTTCATCTTAATCTTAACTTTTGTTTCACGAAAATGAAGTACAAATGACAGAGAAAGATATATAAAATAGTTAAAGTCCTCCTACAGTATGACCAAAACGTCAAAATAATGATAATAACAATATTTAATTTGTTTATTTAATTTTATAAGTTAATATTTTTGAAAATTAAAAATGATAAATATTTAATATAATTTTGCTGCTTCTTGTCTTCTCGCCTTCTTTCACCATGGACCTATTGAGCACACATATGCATTTATTAAAAGTTTAACATTAAGCTGAAAAATAAATGAGTATCATAACACGACAATAATTTTTATTTTTTATGTTTACCAATAGCTTATAAAATTCCTTTTTTTTTTAATTATTTAAAAGCGTTCTTTACCCAATAGCTTTTTTCAAACTATTTCTAAATAAAAAATTTCAAATCAAAACTCTTGATATATTTATTCACACATTTGCTTAGTTTATTCATTCTTTCGTTTGATTGTTAGAATCATAGATCATAGAATATTTTTGTTATACCACAGATATTTCTAAATTCTTCAGATAAATAACTGAATTCTTAACTCAGTCTATTTATATCCTTTAAACGTTTAATTTCTTCGATATCTAATTAATAGGGTTGCCATTCGTACTCTTTTAATTGAAAATATTCTCTTTATCTGATTTGCTCTTTTGTTCTCTTTACTTTTTTTTGATAAAATCTTTTTTTGTACTCTATTTTCAAAGCATCCCCTTTTTTTTATTTTTTTTTTTTTAATTTTGACAAGAGAAAGTATAAACATCCCACAACTTGCACACAATGCAAGTGTCGAACAAATTTTTAGTCCCAGAAACAAGCTATTGTCTGATGACAGTAATAAATTAGATATAAATACCATAAAAGATTTAATGCTTGTAAAATATAATTTCAATATGACTTGTAAAGAATTTCACGAACAAATAAAAGACAACAAAGCGTCTCTTTAAGAGTCGTAAGAACGTCTAAAAATTACAAAGAAAAATATGTGATATTTAATTACTATATTAATGCCTTAATGCATGTTTATACTGTATAATTTTATTTTGTTCTTTGTTAAAAAAATAATGTTTAGGATAAACCATTAATATAGAATTGTGTTCATTTTAATAAATTATAATTTAGAAATGTTTATAACTATTGTTCCTTACATAAATTGTTTTCAAAAATTTAATAAATTTATGGACAAATTAATTTTTGTAACTAAATTACACGCAGTACTCTTTTTTGCAGCACCTCTTTTTGAAAAAAAAACCTTGTGACAACCCTTGTGACAAAAATTTAAGTAAATAACATAAGTAATTTATACCATAAACAAAAATTTTTAAAATATATGGAAGAGTGCAGTACAGTAGACTGTGTCAACTCGCATACCCGTATGAACGTACCCTGTTTCTATAAAACTTGACGATCTTTTACAAACTTTCAGATGTTTTAGTACCGACGTTAACTACAGAGATATATTTAATATAAGTTGTAGAGTTTAATATAAGTATGACAGCTACCCGAATCTATTGCACAAGCACAACCAAATTTTACAGAAGTTGTTGCCATAAAATTCGATCATCATTTATAAGATTTTAGGCGCCTAGCTTCATTAAGTTCCAAGAGGCGCAAGAAGCTTGAACCGGCTGCTTTAGACCAATCAAATTTTACAAAAGTTTTTGGCATGTAACTCGACACTTCTTTACTAAATTTCCTAGCTTTAGTAGACACTGAGTTATTCTCATTTAAACGGAGAAGTTTTCAGCATCCTAGCTTCTTTATTTTTTGAGTTATCGTGCGGACGGACGGACGTACATGGCTTAATCGGCAGAATTCGATTCTGAGCTGATCTATTACCTTTGACACTATTTCTAGTTCTATATCATTATTTAAAAAAACATGTCATATCCATATGTATTTTATTTGAAATAAAATTGACAAAATTTGAAAGGATGTTCAAAAACAGTCAATTTTTAATTTTTTTTTTGTGCTCGATTGTCGATCTTTTTAAAAACACATCCATAACATAATCGATATATCAAAAGAAATTTAACATCGGCAAAAAAATGATAATCGGTGGATAACATCGATCCATATCAAACTATCGATAATTTTTAGCCATCCCTAATTTAAGATCTAAAATAGAAATATTTACATTTAGAATCTAAATGGATCCAAATTTTAAATATAAAAATTAACAATTTGATTCTTTTTTTTCGCTCTAGAAAAATATAAAGTTTATTATACGCTCAAAATTTAATACAATCACTTGAATATCACTTTTATTAACAGAAACCAGAATTTTTCAAACTTTTCATTTTCAATTTAATCACATTTTTTTAATATCTTTTTTTTTTTAATTTTTATTCTTTTTATTATATTTGTTACAAAACAGATTCACCAGTTTGGTTAAAACAAAAACAAATGGAAGAAGATTTACAAAATAATAAAACAAAAACATCAACAATAACACGCAGTTTAAATAGTGTACATCAAACTGTAGCAGCAGTTGCATCAGCAACAACTGATCGTGATATGTGGAAAATTGTTGAAATTCCAAGTATTATAAATGAAGAAAGTTATAGATTACAATCAGATTGTGATGTATCAATTATAAAAAATCATAATAATTATATATCATCTGATGATGATGATGATGATGATGATGAAAATTTTATTAATAATGATAATAATAATAAAAAAATACAAAAAAAAAATTCTATTTCATATGATAATAAAAATTTTTCAACAAGTGCTGATAATTTATCATGTAATTTAAAAAGTCGTCATAAAATTACAATAGAACCAAGAAAATCAATAACATTAGCTTTAATACGTCAACAATTACAATCATCAAAAACATTATATACATTACAACAACAACAAGAACAACAACAGCCACAACAAAAACAACCAATAACTGAATTAAAATCATTTGAAATTTTAAGAAAATCATTTAATAGTTGTGAATCATTAAAAAATCAACAAAATGAAATTGAACAAAATAATATTATTAAAAAATCAACATCAAACTTAGAAAGAAAATCTCATTATTCTATAAATTCAACAAATAGTTCTAATTCTAGTAATTATTCATGTGTTAGTACTAGTAGTAATAGTGATGAATTTATTAAAAATGAAAGTTATAGAAAATTAGATTTAAATCATTTACCAACAACAATATATCAAATAAATTTAGATAATAATACAACAGAATTATCAAAAATAAAAAAAAATAAAAAAAAAAAATTTGATCAGGATAATAAAAATTTTTCATTATGTTCATCATCATCAAAATTAAATACATCATTAAAAGAAATGAAAAGATTTTCATACTCACAAGATCAACTTGATTTAAATAAATCAAAAAGTTTAAATAGTGCCAAATATAATAATTATTTTCGTAGATTATATAATAGTCAACCAAGAAAAAATAAATTCAATTTATTAGATAATAATAATATTAAAAATAATAATAATATAAATAATAATAATAATAATAATATTGATAATCAACAAGTTAATTTAAAACATTATAGTTTATTTCAAATATGTGACTATTTTAAAGAAAAAAATGATGAAAATAATGATATTAAATTAAAATCATTGGAAAGAAAAAGAACATTATCAAATGAAAGTTAAAAATATTGTATGATACATATATACATACATATATGTATATGGTTTCTAATAATTAATATTTTTAAGGATCTTTTTTTAATAAATTAAAATTTTATTGGTATATATATATATATATATATGTATAATGTGGGGATTCGAATCATTTATAGTTTAAAAGTATTAAGAATCGAATTGATAATTTTTCAGTCCTTAAAGATCTTTTTTTTCTTTCTATAAGCAAATATTTTCGAATTTTATTTTATAGAACAGCGGTTCTTAAACTTTATACTTCGCGGATCACAGATTAAAAAATCTGCAAATCACCGAAATAATTTTACTTTTATAGATTACTTTGGTTTGATTGTTTTTATTTTGAATATATTTTTAAAACCGTTAAATTTAAATATTTATATAGTGTATGCATACATACATATACATATGATGTCAATTTATAAACTATCTCTTTGAAATTAGGTACACAGGGTAAAGGACAAAGGGCTACAGGGAGGGCCCCTAGTCAGTTATATATTATATAATGATCAAGCCACTATAGATTTTATTCACATTTAATGATTTTTTAAAAAATATTTTCATATTTTGAAAATTTCAAAAATAATTATTGAAGGAAAAAAAAACAAAATAATTTTGTTTTCATTACTAACAATGAAACTAATTTTAACAACATATTTAGTATTTTTTTTTACTTTAATCATTTTTTTCTTTGCGGATCACAGTTGAAGAACCGATGTTATATAGATTATTAATGTTTTCCCTATATAGCACTATTAAGAAATACTATATAGCTATACTTAATATATACAAAATTTTTTTGCTCACTGTACTTATCCTCGCTTTTCCAACTGATTAAACAATTTCAAAGTTCAAATGTAAACGAAAATTAAAAAGTTGAACATTTTTCCAAAAACGGTTCAACTTTATTATGAGCATTTTTCCAAGAAAAGCATAATGAGCATAGTATTTTTGTTTTTAGCATAGTATTCAGGTGACATATAACTCAAAAAAATATAATTTTATATGGGATTTTATGTCAAAATTTTTCTCGGCAAAAACTTTTTAATAAATTTTTTCAATTTTATCTCAAGTAGTACACAGCTTAGTACGCCTATATCATAGATATTATATTAACTAATAGATGGGAAGTTAGGTATAGTCGTTTCTTTTCTTCTTATGTGTTTTTAAGGTATTCAGTCAAAAAAATTCATATGCATTTTATTATATGTATACATTTTGTTCACTCAGCTGTTTATATTTATTAAAATAATGTAAAGCAGTTTTTCATAACCAGCTTCATTCAGAGATTTTAAGTTTTTATATTACTTAATAATTGATATATTTTGTTTTTAAAATTAAAATTTAATTTAATTAAGGTTATTCAAAATTTTAACTACTTGTAAAGTAACAAAATAAGTGATAAAATCCTTAAAAAAATTAGAAATGAATTTATTTCACCTTTTAGGATCTATTTCTGAGGAAACTAAAGCAATACATACGCAAGGTTCACTCATCTGTTTCTCAAAATTGGCTGAAAATATTTTCTGCACTGCCTATCTATTAGTAATATATCTATGGTCTATATACATATAATTTCTGGTACGCCAAGAAAAATATATAGCCCAAGACACAAACCGAGAAAAAATTTGTTTTTTTCCCGATATTTTTCTACCTAGGTAGAAAAATTTGAATTTTTCTCATATCTTTCAAAAAATATTTTGAAATTCGGTGTTTTTCTTACAATAAAATTATTTATTTACGTTTTTAGAATTAAATTTTATTTCAAAACAAACAATTGTTTACAAAATTTAATATTTTTGGTTATGACAATTATAACAAAAAAAAAATTTCTATCTGTAAAGTTTTTCTTCAAATTGTCAAAATTTTATATACCCAAAAAATTTTCATATTTTTCATGTTTTTGTCTTTGAACTGAGATGTAACCCTAATACTATGCTTTAAATAAAAATTAATTTAAAGAGATCGTTATTTAATATAAAACTCTTCATCTACATTTTTCAACAAATCGATGATTTAAAAAGTTTATTTGGTTCAACTAGAATTTTTATTCGAGAAGGTTACTTTAATAATGTTTATTTTCGAAAAAAATTAATACATATTTTAATTATTTCAATTAAAACAATTGACATTAATTTTCATTTTAAATATTGATATGATAGAAAAAAAAAAAAAAAGGTTCTATTCTTTTCATCTGGTAGACATTAGACTAAAAGAATAATTAACAATATACAGAACGTGAAGCCATTTATCTACACCCATCCCAGTCTGTCAAGAAAAAGAGAGAAATATTTCGGTAGTTTCTTTTTCCAAGATTAAGATGAATCCTCTAATATAGATCTGAGAAACATTCAAAGCTTCTTCTGTCAGAGTGGTATCAAAGTAAAATAAATCTAGAGACACTTTTATAACACACAAAGTCTTGCCGAATAGGTTCTACTAAATTTTGAACGTTCACTACTGCCCTAGAATCTATAGTGATTACTGATTACTAACGAGTTAGTTAACGCTTAGCTTTTATCAACAAAAAAAAAATGGGTGTTTAAATTTAAATTTAAACACCTTGCTTAATTTATTTTTTCATTTCTTAGACCTCCTATAATAATACATTAATGCAGGTATTTGTAATAGGATGAATGACCTTAAACAAAAATGTATGATAGATGATACCTAATGAAAAAGAAAGTTTTTAAATTTGAGAAATTGGGATTAGTATCTATAGTTTAAAACAAAAAACTTTTTTTAATGCCTTATTCTGGTGTTAAAACGTATCCTCCTGTTTACACTGGTTGCATTATTCAGTTGCAACTTTTTCTTTCCCACTTCCCCGCTCCTCCCATAAAAAAAAACGACGAAAATGCGTAAAATTCCGAAAACCTTTATTCATTTTTGTTAACCAAAATTTAGCTGTTGCAAGTCACCAATACATGTAAAGCAAAAATAAAAAATTGCATCAGTAGGTCAAAAAATAAGTTATATACATACAATTTTCAATTAAAAAATAACATAAACGTTTCATCAAAAATCAATTTTAAATCTAAATTGACACGTTAATCGTTTAAAATGCATGTAAACATTATAAATATATGTATGTAATATATATATTAAATGTTAGAATAAAAGTCTACGCAGGTACATAGTATCTTTGACTTTACTTGTCTTGTTTTTCGATATTTTATAACAGTGAGATAGGTATACTCTGAATCAGATCATATGAATTTTAAAAATTATCTTACTAAAATAATATACAAGATACAAGATACAAATTCAAAAAAACATATTATATAGTAATAAATAATAATTAATAATTTTATATCCACGATAAAATGATAAGGGATGTAAGGTATTATTTATTTTAAAAAGGTCCTTTTGAAACCTAATACATATATGTACATACATTTATTATATACTTCTTTGTTTTTTTTTTTAAATATATAGACTTTTATTATACTCATTTATTATATAAGAATTTAATATATATACATATATATATAAATAAATATATATATATATTATTCATAGATAATATTAAAAAAAAAAAAGAATAAAGATAATCCCTTAAAGGTTTCATAAGGCTTTATTTTCATATTAGATTCTAAATAAGAATTAAAAAAAATAAAACTAAAATATAAATATAAAATAAATTAAATATAAAAACTAAAAGATATGTTAATTTTAAAAGAAAAAAAAAAAAAAAATGTCCATATACATATATATTTTTTCTTCCACCTCCCAAGACAAAACGAAAAACAAAAAAAAAAACTGCTGTAGTTATACGTAAATAAATATTTTTTTTTATTTTTTTTTTTTTTTTCCTTTAATTTAACTTTTATTTTTTAAATAAAAATCTGTGATGTTTTAAAAATAATTACAAGTATTGTAAAAAAAATATATACATATATTTTTTTTTTTTTCTATAATTTTAAAAAAACAAAATTCATAAATTATATACATATATATTTTGTAAAAAGAATATTTTTTTTTAAATTTAATTTAAATTCTAAATTCTTCATTTTGTCAATAAATTGAAACTAAGTGTCATATTAATGTTAAAGAAAACCAAATAAAATATAAAAAACACAAAAAAACAAAAAAAAAATATATTTTGTAAGTTATTAAAAAATTTTCGAATGCTATAAAAAATGGATAGAAAAATTACAATGGTGTCCACAAAGTAACAAATACATTTTTACAATTTACATGATTGATTTATAATTATTAAATTTTTTTTTAATAATTTTTTTTTTAATAATGATGATTGTGACTAATTTTATTATCTTATCAATCGTTCAATACAACCATGCAGCGCTATATGCTACACCGCTGCAATTTAGTATAGCGCTATAGATTCTCACCGCTGCAATTTAGTATAGCATTAGATATATATTACAAAAAGCCGGAACCCTCCGAACTTGCGTTTCATTTTTATATTTGTGTAATTTTATATTTTATAAATTGAGTAAATTTCAATTTAAAAAGAGTTTTTTTTTTTTTTATTAAAAAGAAAATATTTGTTTTTGTCCATATACAGTGAAATGTTTTTGGAATGGTACAGATGTCAGATGCTCAGATACTGCTTAGGTCTTAGTACAATGAGTGTGTTCAGTAATGTAAAGCGCTTTAAATTTATTAAATCGTTTTAAGGAGTTTTTTTTACTGAACGTTTATAAGCGCTTAAATAAATTGCTTTAGATTTTTTGCACTAGCAAAAAAAAACTACATATATGCTGAAATCGAACAGCAACAATTTATTTGACGTTATAATATTAAATTTATTATATTCTCCATCTTCATTATGACAAATAAAATATTAAAATAAATAAAAAATATCACTCAAGGCAAAATATCATATTTAATTTTTGCTGTAAAACAATGAGCATTTTTTAAGTGTCGCAAATAATCGTTGCTTCAAAAAGAAAATGAAAAAAAAAATTAAAGCATCTTAAATGCTCTTACATAATTGTTTGTAAATTGTAATAGGGGTACTGAGTACAGAGTACATTTTGTACTGTGACTACTGAGCACATTTTGTAATGTGAAAAGATGAGGACGTACAAATTTTTTTTCTGAATATTTTAGTTTTGTTTACAATAGTCTCTAAGAAGGGGCCTCGGTAGCCTAGTGAGTAAGAGCGTATAAAATACGCTGTAAAATACCGAGGAAGTGTGGGTTCGAATCCCACACACCGCACACGTCGTAAGAGTTATTCCCCCTTACAATATTTACAGCCACGCCTGAACAGGAAAGGCTGTGTAATTTATGTGGCAGAGAAATGCAGTAAAAAAAAAAAAATAGCCTCTAACACTAAGAAAATATAATTATTTTTTAATGAAATTTTGCAATATGTATAATCAGTAAGCTTAATAGGATAAAGGATATAGGATAGGATAATATTAAATGCATATATATGTACATGATTAATTGTTGTTCTTTATTAGTTCCCCAGTTTTCTTTATAAACTTTTCAACATTATGCGTTTGACTTTGACTTATTTTAAGATACTTGTCAAGTTCAGAGGGTCAAAGAACGTCAAAGGAATGCAAAGATATTCAGAATTTTCTATATTTCAACTAAGTAACTGTTGAAATACATACTATACCTGTTTTAATATTCGTTCTAGAATGGAACACGACGGTGAGCCAAAAATATTTTCCAAAACCAACAACATTATTACATAACTAACTAGCAAATAAGACATAAATATATGCCAAAAGTACCATTTGCAAAAAGTATTTATGCTAAATTTCCCATTTTTCAAAAAAGTTTTTTTCTTGTTTTAAAGTTCTTTTAATTGGTTAATTGGTTTTATGCCAGGAGTCTTTTTAAGAAATGTTCTTATGTTAATTGACATAGACTCGTTTTCATTCAAATTACTAAACTTTTGTCATTTATTTAATAAAACTTTAATTGCATCGTCATTTACTTAAAAAATTCAATAATGTTTGCGATCCTTTTACACGAAAATAGAAGTTGATAGTGTAGTTAGGAGTAATTGATAAATGGAATCCTATTCTCTACTCTTTCTTAAAGGGTGGATGTGGTTGGTAATAGAAAAAAGTAGTTTAATATGTAAAAGGAACTCAAACAATATAAAAATGGTACAAAAGACTTCAATTAAATCTTCTCATTCAAAAAAAAAAATTAATAATCCGTGTGTAAATTTTTAAAATATTTTTATTAGTGATTTAAATTTGATTATTTAATTAATATATAATGCTTTCTTCCATATTAATGGTAATATAAAATGGCATCATGAAATAACTCCGCATCAAGAAATGAAATAAGCCCGCAATTCTTCTGAAATAGTGCACAAAACGAAATAACTCCGAATCAAAAAAATGAATTGTTGAATTTGATTTTTTGTGGAATTTTTTTTTTAATTTTAAAAATTACTTTAGAATTGTATTCAAATTAAGTGTATTATTACCTTTCTCCATAATATTTATGTATATGTTTATGCGAAATTCTAAATTAGGAGGGATTTTAGAATTTGTTTACAAAATGAGGGTATTCGCGTTTTCCAAAATATTTATATAATATATAATGTATATGCGATATTTTGAATAAGGATGGATTTAAAATCATTGATTTTGTAACCGACTATAAAATCCATTCTAAATTATAATCGAAAGTGGAAAAACCGAATAAATCCAACTGTAAAATACCTCCCAATTCTGAATAACGTATATACATATTACATATGTGCACATATTCTATGGAAGGTGTATAATTCTGACACCGTCGCGATTTGGCCAGTCCCCACGAAGACGGCCATCGCGATGCCAAAGGGTGTCCGGAAATAGCGCGCGGGATGATCACTTTCGCGGAGGGCTGACCAGAATATGGAAAATAAATGTATTTGTTGAAAATATTCAGATTTTTTAGTTGACAAAATCAAGTTTATACGTTTTTTCCGTGAACTTATATCATAGTCATAAGTCATAAATAAAATGACATAAGTACGAAAACAAATGACGATTTTTAAGAAAAAAATTAAATTAAATAAATCCGCAAAAAATGAAATAACTCCGCATCAATAGAAAACAAGAAAAATTTTTGAGAAATTATTTAATTTTTGGGTTGCGAAATTATTTCATGATACCATATAAAATATGTCTCAGTCAGTTTTTTTTTAAAATATGAAAAAACAATTTGGAGAAAGTGACATAATTAACTACATTTAACTTTTGTTTTAATTTATTTTGGGTCAACTCAACTAATTTTGATAGCTTATATGGGTTAGGATCGGATATCAATGATTAAGCTGAGTTTTTTTTATGTCTGTATGTACCTATATAATATGTATTTATATTAAAAATATCCCAATTGTTATTATTATTTATTTTTGCATATCATAAATGATATACAAAAATTGTGAACCTATCCCTGCGGGTGTGGTTCTTATATCTCAATTTTAATTGAGAAATTTCATTGAAAATCGAACCAATTTGCTTATCGAACTTTTATGTTATTTATATAGGAATTCTCCAACTATTTAATATTTAGTCAATTATTAGTCGATTCCTCAAAAAATAAAAGAAAATTCCAAACAACATGTCCGTCAACAAATTTAATTCTAAACTTTGTGCAATGTAAAAATGTATTTGTTATCTTTGCATTAAAAAAAAAAAGGATATGATTTAATATTAATATAAAAGAAATAGCTAAGAATATAATATGTGAATGTATATTTTTATTAATGTTTTTTTGTAAATAAAATGAAAATTTTAATATTATATTCCATTTTAACAATAAATAAAGAAATAAAACCAAATTATTTATGTAAAAAAATAAAATGAATTGTTAAAAATAAGAAAATAAAAGTAAACTTAATTAAATAATTTATAAGCGTATTTTTTTTATTTTCTTTTAGAACCAATAATAAATTAATAAATCTTGAGATTTTTGGTTAAAAGATTGGATTTACGTGTAGCATTCTAGGATAACTCATAAACCACTTAATGTGTATTACATTTTAAATAACTCTTTTATTTGTTAATTGACTCATTCTCAGATCATACTAAAGTGGGGATCATTCACTATGAACGTTTTAATTTTTTTATTATTGTTTATATCCGTATGAACATAGTTCAACGGTATAATAAATTTGCCATTAACATCTTAAAGTACGTCCTACTAATGTACGTCCTTTTGTCCACACGATAACTCTAGATTAATTAATATAGTAATAAAGTCAGGATTATGAAATTTTGACAATTTTATTATTATTAAAACTCTAATTTCACGATTGAAATTAAACAAGTTTGACCAACGAGTTCGTGTAGCAGCCATATAAATTCTTTCTTAATATGAGCATATAACTATGTGTCTAATTAAATTAAAGTCTACTTCTCAATAGCTGTCTTATTTTTAAGTATTTCTTTTACTAGTGGTCTGCGCCATGTTGTTCGAGGTTTTTCGACACTACGTTTCTTTACTGATTCCATTACTTACAAAGGAATTGTTTTGAAAGGTGACCTATGTGTTTCCATATGTGACATATTCATTGCCATTTTCTTCTTATCTGTATTTTTACAGGTTGTTCTTTTGTGATTGACCATAGTTTTTCATTACTTATTCATTCTCTTTGCCCAGAAGATTCTACCAACATTTGTTAAACATTTGTTTATAAATACTTGGATTTTATTAATGTTTTGATGGTTTGCGTGCCACTATCGTATAGTAATATTGATATGAGTCACGCGTTGAATAATCTTAGCTTTATGCTTCTTTCCAAGAAAATAGATGTCCATGTTGTCCATAATCTTGAGTATGCCGGTTTAACTTGTTTTATTATATCTGTTTATTATAGCTTTTTCACAGTCTCCTTTAGTAGAGATTATACAGCCTAGGTGCTTAAATTTTGATACATCATTTAACAACAACAACTATATTAGTTTATGGGTAAATGAACCCGCACTGCTTATTGAGCCCATATAAAATTAAGGACAAAAATGCGTTAACTTAAAAACAATTAATTTTAATTTATTTGGTGTATGCTAAAAATTTAGTTTTGCGTTAAATACGGGATTAGGTCCAGAGCCAGCAAGTAGAAACTTGCATATAAAATGCGTTAAATACTGGATTGGGTCTGGAGCCAGCAATTAGAGACTTGCATATAAAATGAAGATAATATGATTTGAAATTTTACTTACTAGTTTATGACAAAAATGTAGTTTTCCTTCAAATTTTGGGCCCGGGCAAACAAGCCGTCCCTGAATAAGAGCAAGCGTAAAAAATGAAAAGTTCAATAACTGAAAAACAATTTATTACATTGATAAAACAACTTTATTTTCTGGTCATATTTGAATCACGTCTCTGAACTCAGATTATAGATGGTTTAATTAGATTGATCAAACGTTCTGGGTCAATTTACACTTAAAAAAGACGTCAGCTTTAACTTTCTTACGTAATTATGTACATACAAGCTGATACAAGTTAAATTTAAGTACTCATAAAAAATAATATTTTTTTATATACATATTACTAATTAACTCAATAATGAATTACACAAATTTGATCAGCACAAAAGAAAAAATACTCAACACTAATAAAAAGAAATAATATAAACTTAAATAAAAATTTTATTTAACATCTTTATTAATAAACCTAGATATTATTAACTTTCATCTTCTTTTATTCTTTCTAATTCTATTATACGAATTTCATTTTTGCCATTTTTATCTCTCCACCATCGACCTAATCTATGCTCTTGACCAATAGCAGCAATCAAATATTTACCATCGTTCGTAAAGCATAAACTATTTACAAAACCTGGTACAGGAATATTAAAAATTTCTGTTAATTTTTTATTATTTTCCATTTTCCAAACACGTATATAACCATCACATGAACCAGATGCTAGTAAATCGGTATTAATTATCCTTGAAATACTTGATATCCAATTAGCTTCACCATTTATTGCAACTCCATGTGCTAAACTTTGAACAAATAATGGTTTCTTTTTCATTGTACTCCATAAACATAATGATCTAAAATTAAATAAAAGTCGATATACTTAAAAGTTTCAATATAATCGTAAGAAAAAACTAACCCATCACTCCCACATGAAATAAAATTTTCATCATTAATGTATTTAACATTTTCTATACTTCCAATATGTCCGTTATAAATTAATTGCGATTCTTCAATAATTTTCCAAACTCTTACTGTACAATCAAATCCGCCAGATGTAACTGCTCTATCTCTTGATAATGCATCTATGCCAGTTATAGGGCTCTGATGTCCAAATCTACAATACAAAAGAAAATACTCAAATTAATTTACGTATTGTTTGCATAAAAAGATTTGTATACTTACAAACTCTCTACATATGCCATTTCATCTAAAGACCAAATTTTAACGCATCTATCCTTACTTCCCGAATATAATTCATGAGAGTCTCTTTTGAACGTTAAACATGTAACTACATCTCTATGACCTTTAAATGTTTTAATATGTGTAAGTTCAGTTGGACACCAAATTTGAACATTATTTCCTCCTTCAGCGACAGCTAAAAATTTCATATCTGAAGACAATGCTAGAGCTAAAACATGTGGTCTCCTTTTTTTACCACTCGGATCTTTTGGATTTACTGATTGACAATCAAATGTACCTAAGGATTTAAAAGTTTGTAAATCCCATTTGACTACAGTTGATGTTTTACCACCACTGAACATTACAGAATTGTCATTCGATGAAACTACAATAGTTAATGGCAATTTTTGTTGTTTATGCTTTAAAAATTTAATGCTATCGCTTTTGTATCCCACAAAATTAGATGCAATATTTCTTCGCAATTTTCCCACACTGTCTAAATATTCATCTTTTAGCCTTTTTGATACATGATCATGAAGATCTTTATCTTCTGCTCTACTTTTTTCTTCTTTTTCTATTTCCTCTAAATACTTTTTAGCTAAACGAAGCCTTTTATCTTGGGCTGTTTCCTGTTCTGTATCAGAAAACTTTACATCACCATTTACAAGATCTTCATCACTTCCAAAAGCATTATCACTATCAATTTCTTCATCTTCTTCCTTTTTTTCTTTCCTTTTTGTTTTGAATTTATTTAACTTAACATTCGGTTCAGACTAAAAACCAAGCAATATTCTTTTCAAATTTGTCAATAAATATAATTGATATAATAATATTTACCTTCCTCTTTTTATTGTTCAATTTTGGTTTATTCTTTAAAAAGAAAGACGACATAATTTGCTTTTAAAATATAGAAAATTCGAAAAAAAAAATTTATATTATAATTTATAAATTCGCAAATCTTAACAAAACAATTGCATTGCAACCACTACTACACGTGTGTTTTGTTGACAGTTGAATGTCAAACTCAAAAAAATCAAAACAAAATAAAACAATAACTTATTTATAATAGCACAATTGATCAGCAAGCGTTAATTTTTTTAAATCTCAAAAATTTAAAACAGTTTTGCATTGTAATCAACAAAGTTTGCGTTCCTTTATGGTGCCTTTACATGAAAAGAGTAGTTGGGCTTGGTAGTTGGTAATTGGAACTCTAATTTAACATAATCGTATTTACTCTTTAAGGCTGGTGTAGTTGGTAGTAAAGAAACGTAGTTTACTCTGATAAAGGAACACAAAAAAATATAAGATTTTGTTTAATTTTTATAACTCCAAAATTATATAGTATAGGTAGTGCATAATTATTATTGAATGTGTAACCGTAATCGCTTACTGAATATTCACAAAACTATTTTGAACTTACCTATTGTTTTAAAAATAAAAAATATTCATCCAATTAGCGGTTTCCTACCATGAATTTACAAAATCCTGATTTTACAAAATTGAATTTTGGTGGGAAGGAGAATGAAACCTATAAAATAAGATAAAATAGCGTGTAAGCAAACAGTGCGGTAACCATAGACATATTACCCCTAGATATGCAATGACGAAAATATTTTTAATCAATTTTGAGAAACAGCTGAGTGAAACGTCCTTATGTATTGCTTTAGTTTCTTCAGAAATAATTTCCTTAAAGATGAAAAATTATCATTTTTATTTTTTTTAAGAATTTTATCACTTATTTTGTTGCTTTACAAGTAGTTAAAGTTTTAATTACCTTAATAAAATTAAATTTTAATTTTGAAAACAAAATACATATACATATACATATTATAAAATGCACATTATGTATTTTTTTGACTGAATGCCTTAAGATAGGAAAACACGTAGGACGAAAAGAAACGACTGTACCGACCTTGTCATTTATTTCTAATATAACTATGGGAATAATTTAATGAAAAGATATATTTTGTTGCGAATTTTATAGACATGATCAAATATTTTGTGCATCTGTGTGTAGTGCTTCTGCGGTCATTTCTTCAAATTGTATTCCTATAATAGCTGTCATATATATTTTTTTTTAGAACGGCCACACTATAAAACCCTATAACCAATAAACAGCTGACCAATTAGACAAATAAATTTTAGTTTGACAATTTGATAAGTAGAAAACCTCTTGTTTTGAAAATTTGATTTTATATTCTAACTTATAAACACATTTACTTATTATTTAAGCAGAAAATTTAGAAAAATATTTAAAATGGGGCAATTGGAAGAAGTTTGTGTCTTGAAAGGTCACAAGGGTATTGTTTGGGGTGCAAACTGGAACCCAAAAGGAGGTGCTTTTGCTACATGCGGGTAAGTTAATAAAATTATTTAAATAATCATGTTATAAATGTTAACTCAATTTTAGAGAAGACAAAACTATTAGAATTTGGTCTGGAAGTGGTTCCAAATGGTCAACAAAAACTATATTATCAGATGGACACCAAAGAACAATTAGAGGTATGTACTGAATTATAGAAATATTGATAATGACAAGTCAATAATTTAACTTGGGGGGAAAAAACTAGGGAAATAGTATGTATGTACTTAAAAAATTCTATTATCTAATGATTATACTAAAACAATATAAAGAATTCTACAATTGTACATGTACATTTCATTTTTGCTAAGAATTTCGATATTTTAGCTCTAATTCATTCTAATGACAATTTTTTATAATTCTTGACAAATTTTGCATTTTTAATAGTCAATACCAGTTATATTTTTACTATATTGAATTTCTAAATAACTTTAAGATGCAAAGTTAAAATTAAATTAAATTTTAAATTTTCGGTTATAAACGAATATGTATCAACACCTGCATAATCTAATATAAGTTATTTCTATAACTTTTATTTTTAAAATACACATGTATTTTCGTTTTTATTACATTTATTATTCAATTTGCTTTAAAAAAATAATAATTTATAATCAATTTTTAAACTCAATATTTTTTTCAGAGGTTTCATGGTCACCATGTGGACAATTTTTAGCATCTGCAAGTTTTGATGCAACTACCGCAATTTGGAGCCGAGCATCAGGTAAATAATCAAATCTTAAAAAGATATTTTTCTTTTTTTTTAAATCTTTAATTTTATTTACAGGCGAATTCGAATGTAATGCTACATTAGAAGGACATGAAAATGAAGTAAAAAGTTGTGATTGGTCAAAATCTGGAAATTTGTTAGCAACATGTAGTCGTGATAAATCAGTTTGGGTATGGGAAGTTGCAGGTGAAGATGAATTTGAATGTGCTGCTGTGCTTAATGCTCATACACAAGATGTTAAAAAAGTTAGATGGCATCCAATTGAAGAAATATTAGCGTCAGCAAGTTATGATAATACAATAAAAATGTTTAAAGAAAATCCAGTTGATAGTGATTGGGAATGTATTGCAACATTAGCATCACATACTAGTACTGTATGGAGTATTGCATTTGATAGTACTGGTGAACGTTTAGCTTCTTGTAGTGATGATCAAACAATTAAAATATGGCAAATATATCCAGTTGGAAATCAAGAAAATATAGCAACCCCAGAAAATTTACCAGTATGGAAATGTGTATGTACTTTATCAGGTGTTCATAATAGGAGTATATATGATATTGCATGGTGTAAACTTACAGGTAAAAAAAAAAATTTTAAATGTAAAATATAATAAAAATTTAAATATGAAATATGAAATATAATAAAATATTTAATTTTATGTTTTTTTATATTAAAATTAAATTAAAATTATTTTTTTTTTATGTTTTAGGTCTAATAGCTACAGCATGTGGTGATGATACAATTAGAATATTTAAAGAAGACGATGGATCAAATAAAAATGATCCAACATTTAGTGTAGTTGCATCAGTTTATCGTGCTCATGCTCAAGATGTAAATACAGTTGCATGGGATCCTATTAATCCTGGCCAATTACTATCAACGAGTGATGATAGCTATATTAAAATCTGGCAATATGTTGAATAAAAGAAAACATAATTTTTTTTTTTTGTTTAAATTTATTAAAATAAATCCATAAAATATTTTTTTTATATTTAAATAAAAAAACATTTCTGCAGAGTTTAAGTGTATAATACAAAAAAGAAAAAAAAAATTATTTAAAAAATAAAAAGTTAAACTTGATATTAAAAATATTATAGTTCATACTGATTTTTATTATTCTAACCATGTGTTTTTTATTTCTTTTATTGAATT
The DNA here is from genome assembly GCA_947095535.1 of Poecilobothrus nobilitatus. Classification (NCBI taxonomy): domain Eukaryota; kingdom Metazoa; phylum Arthropoda; class Insecta; order Diptera; family Dolichopodidae; genus Poecilobothrus; species Poecilobothrus nobilitatus. Next base: position 47,080,712 of record OX352772.1, read on the forward strand.
TCACTTTCGTTTTTCAGTATTTTTTATAGAATACATGCTTAACTGATTTCGAAAAACAAATAAAAAAAAAATAAATATAAAATATAAATAATATAAATAGTTGTTTACATATGTATGCCAACATATTTCTAATTTCAAAATAATTTAATTTTTATTTTTTTTCTTTGAGATCCTATAGCAACTTTAATTGTTAAAGTAAAGATCCTGCGCACCTGTTTACAAAAAAATAAAAAATTATAAACTATATGAAAAATAGACCTTAAATTCAAAACAAAAATAAAAGTACATTAAAAAGGACAATACACCGCAGTATTATATTTAAGCTTATAAGATAATACATATAAACAAAAACAGTTATTCATATTTATCTTTGCTTTTTTGGTGGCCAACCAAATCAATCGATCATTGCGCGACATCAAAATAAATGTATACTTTTATATATACATA